>LBNU01003466.1:16746-32753 GCA_014162995.1 Artemisia annua
TTTTTAAAGGAAGTGATAGCTTCTATTTAAGAAGCTTTAGCTATTTAGCTCATTTCTTTTAAAAATGATATTCCCACACTTGCCCAAATCTAAGTTTTTCCGTTTTAAGTATCGGCATAATAGCCGGGACTTTGAATATTGAGGGCAATATTCATTTCTAAGTGTGGGGGAGGGAATTTTGGCAAATTCTATCAAATATATACCTTTTTAAGCCATATTCCCTCATTTTGGCAAAAATTTTTTTTGGAAAGTGCTTTGCACTAGTGAAATAAATGGTAATCAATCCACCATGTATAACACACATAAGGATTGGCTAATCCTGGAGCAAACGGCTCTAGGTAAAGATATCTCAAATCCGTTTATGGCTTGCAATTTGCCAAAAATTGTATGGTGCTCGACTCACCATATCTTCGGTAAAGAGTAGACTAGCCCGCAAGATTATGGCTTGTGGTAAAGGCATTGGAAAACCATAATTGGTAATCGACTCACCAAGATGTTGACCTTGTCCATCAAGAGTTGACTAGTCCAAAAGCAAACGGCTTTTGGTAAAGACAAATCAAATCCGTTGGAAGCTGATGGTTTGCTAAAAATCATATGGTTATCAGTGTACCATAGTTCTTACTTGAACCGAAACATTTGGCTACTCCAGAAGAGATGGCTTTTGGTAAAGAGACTTCAAATCCATTAAACTTCATAAACGATTGCTAGGGACTAGCAATACTCAAGTGTGGGGGATTGATGAGTGTGTAAATACTCATCATTTTTATCATATTTTAACTGCCAAAACACGTGAAAACACTCGGAAACACATCCAAATACTAAAAATATCCCAAAGATCGTGTTTTATATGTTTTAAATGCAAAATGATTAAAAACAAATGAAAATCACACAAAGTTTGCATAATTGGCAGTTTCAGTCCCCCAACTTTCAAAACTTGACAAAATTAGTCCCTGAGCATTTATTTTGAAAATAAAAGTCAAACCAAATTCTTAAAAGTCAAAATTTATCAAAAATGATCTTTGGGTGAAAAGCTTTCAAAAAGTTACAAGTTTAGTCCCTTAAGTTTCACATTTGGCAAGTTTGGTCCCTGAACTTTCAGAATTGGCAGAAATGACCCCTGGTGGAATATTTTGGAAGGAAAAGTCAAAAGAGTCCACCATGAATCCACAAATGACAAGAATGATCCTTGGTGATACTTTGGAAATGTGGCAGAAATGGTCCCTCAACTTTCAGCTTATGTCAATTTTGGCCCTTGTGTTTTCATTTACTAAACCAAACAAACCACTCCTTTACAAACCCAACACACCTTTTATTATAACCCCAATAACCCAAAAGCCCATACTCCCATCCAGCCCAATAACCAAAACAAACCCCCACCCACGTTTTTTATAAAACAGGGTCAAAAAGTCAAACACAACCCTTTCTTCCTNCTTCACCTCCTCCCTAGCTTCTCTGCAACACTCCTTCCCCCTCCCAATACCTCAAAAGTATTACCCACTATCACCTCCCCCAACCCCTCACAAACCCCTACCTACCCCTCCACGCTGGCAATCCAGGTGAGTGAATTGGGCGCCAAGAAGGATTTAAGGGCTGAGATCATGTTCTCCCCAATCCAACAGTTGGGATTTCTCCAAGAAAGCACAAAGATGATAATTGTGAAGGTTTATCACACAGAAAAAGCACAACAAGAGTAACCTAGTTCTTAGTTTTTTTAGTATAAATAGAGGATATTGTAAGCCTTGATGGCATCCCATCTTTGTAACTTTTCTTCATTTTAGACTTACTTTGTAGTTGTATTTCTAAATTTTTAATTGAATTCAAGTTTCCTTTAAGTTTTTATGCAATTCGTATTTTCAAGAAAAAGTTTACATTTATTGTTGTTTCACTAATTTGCATCTTCAATACTCTCAGTAGCTTCCATATACCTTTTTAAAGTTCTTTGAAGTTTGAAGGAAGTAAAATCAAAGTTAAATAAAAATAAGAGGAGAAAAATACAAGAGAATTCACAAAAAAAAATATATACAGAAAAATTGAAGAAAGAAGAAGAAGAAGATTGGTGAAAACTTGGATGGAATATGGTTTAGTGCTCATGGGAGCAGTAGGATAGTAAATTGGTTCTTGTTCTCACTGGTTCTCAGCTTGGAATGTTGTAAGTTTTTGTTTTCTCAAGTTTTTTGCATAATCTGTTATTCCTAGTTGTAGTTGTTGTTTGTTGTTTACTTTTGTTCACTTATGCTTATTTAATGTTAGTATGAATTAATTTAGTGGTTTCATGGTTTAATTTCTCATATTACTTAACAAAATTTTTAAAATCTGTTTTAAGGGAGTGTTTGGATTTGAGTGTCTAGCTGGGCTTTTGAGCTTTTAATTTGTTAACACTTAATGAAACTTCACTCTCAGTGTCAAATGAGAGCAATCAGAACCTAATATTGGTAGTTCTTTTGGAAAAAGTCAAAACATCCCTTAAATCCTTGTAACTGTTAAGACTGTTAGATTTTTGAACTAGCAAACCATTCATTCCAATTTAAAAGTAGATAAGTTAAGTATTTCTAGCCTTAAGCCAGCCATTAACATCATTTTTAGAAATATTTGGTCACCCAAACCTCATAAAAGTCAACATGGTTCAAGTATTTTCCAAAGTCAAAATGTTCACAAATGAGAAATGGAGCAATTTTTAAAGGCTACTGTAGGGTTCATAATAGACTGAAATTGGAAAATTCTTGCTGTTTTATACTGTTTGGTAGCTTGTGAACCTGAATCAAAAAGAAATTTTCAATTTGGGACTCCTTTACTTGTTGAAATTTGGCTCCAAAATGACCCTTTTGGCCTTGATTCTGCCCTGCACCCAGCCTTCACCCATTTTTCTTTTGATCATAATTTGTTCATTAGCTACTCTTTTCCCTTGATTTTTGGTGATTTGTGAAGCCACTCAGGTCAACTTTGGTATTAGGCTTTTAGTTTAGAGGTTAGTGCTTATTTATTGCTTAAAATTAAGCTCTCTTTTGGCTTATTTAGCCACTGCTGCTGCTGCATACTCTTGTTGTTCTTGTTTGATAGTTTGTTGCCATTGATCTGTTGTTGTTATGCTTTCTGTTGTTGTTATGCTTCCTGTTGTTGTTATGCTTCTTGTTGTTGTTGTGCATAATCTTGTTTAAGCTTATTTGGTTTATTACACTAGAGTGGCAGTAAAAAAAAAGGGTGTTAAGAGAAAAAGATTTTTTTTTGATCCTTGAATCTGTTTGATCCTTTGAGATTTTGGAATGGAATTGGTTTGAGTAATCTTTGCAGTTAGTGAGTCTGTGTTTGTGTGGTTAAAAGCCAAGAAAGAAAGAAAATAAAAAAAAAAAATGTTTTCAAAAAAATGCAAGAGGTGGGAGTCGAACCCCTGACCTCCTGCATAAACACACAACCACACCACACACAACCATCTGCCCTAGGGACTTCTCAGTGTTTATTACTACCTATTTTATTCTTATAGTAGTGATAGTATAATAAGCTTATATAAGCTGTTTAGCTTATAGCAGCTTATTGAGGCTGTTTCTTTTAAGTTTTTTATTTTTCTTAAATCTGTTTTAGTGTAAATTAATTTCCAGAAAAATTTCAGATTTATTTAATTAGTTTTATTATTTATTTTGATTTAATTTAGTTTAAAAAGTAACTAATTCATAATAATTAGGATTTTTCTTAAAAAATTAATTTTCTTTTTTCCAAAATTTTCTTTTGTCTTTTAGTGCGTAAGAAAATTATTTGTAGGCTCGTAGGACCTTTCGTGTTTAAATTTCACGTTTTATCTTGCGCGTGACGTGTATTTTTAAATAAACGTTACGTGTTTGTTTTTAATTGTGATTTAGGATTCCCGATACCTAACTTTGTTTCCCGTAGTGTTTTAGGATTCCCCTAGTTTGCCAATTGCCTTTTGTTCCCTTTAGGTTAATTTATTTTCATCCTCGTTCGTTAATTTTCCAATTTCGTTAATTTAACGTACCATAAAACCAAACAATCTTTCGCAACCAAACATACAAGTCTTTAATCTCGATCTTTCACGAAGCTTTCCATTCACACCTCGTTGGGGTACGACTCGGGAAATCACTTCCCGGTCTCACAAATATCACATTGCACGAGTTTACGAGGTAATCTTTTTCCTAAAAGGTTTACTTGTATTTCTCTACGTCTAGTTGTCACTCACGATAACTTTGACTCCACTTTGTTGATATTTTTGAATACTTGTTGTTTTACACACTAAAACACAACGAATCAAATGGCGCCGCTGCCGGGGAGGCTGTGTGCGAAAGTCTCGTAAAAGGTTTTAACGATTAGTCTTGTAGAACCTTCGCAAGAAGTTATCGCTTTCAAAAACTTATAAAAAACCAAAAATATTTTTCTTTTGTTTCTAGTATATTTATTATATCTATAAAAGATTAAAAACACAAAAAGATTTTCCCGTTTTCTTTGTTTAATAATTACAACAATAAAATCTACCGCCGAAAATCAAGGCAGAACACTTCCCAACTGGGGGTGTGAACATTAATAAGTTCCCAAACCTAAGATCAAAACTTGCCTTTGTATCACTTGCGTTTTGGAAAACTTTTAAACGATAAGCAAACTTTAAGAGGAGTCGAAACGGTATAGGGCGATCCAACGAACTTCGCCCTAGCGAGAGATCCATTCTTCTCTCCCGCTCCTTTGTGCGTTTGTCCTTAAAGGTTAACCTTACGTTTTTGATTATTGGTTTAAGTTCCCCTGTCTTTCAAGTTGGTCTTGTTTTGAATTGTGTTTTTTGTGGTGCATGCGCACTCGTTCGTCTACGTCATCAAGTCCTTTGCAATCGCTAAACAACATTCCAAGAAGGCGTAATCGTCGACGTGCCCGTCCAATAGTCGAACCCGAGATTCGCACTATTCCTCCCATCATGGCGGCCGAGCCCACTATGAATGAGCTTCTCCAAGCACCCATCGAGGGTTATGGAGATGCTATCGTTGTTCCAGCCATCGTGGCTGACAACTTTGAACTCAAGACCGGGTTGATAAACCTAGTCACATCCCGGCAATTCTATGGTTTTGAAAGGGACGACCCTCAAGATCACATTCGATGGTTCAACAAAATCACTTCCACCATCAAATGCAAAAACGTCCCTGAAGAGGCAATCAAACTTCTTCTCTTCCCGTTTTCTCTCGATGGGACCGCCAAAAATTGGCTTGACAAACAACCCCCTCGATCGATCGAAACATGGGAAGATTTAGTCAAGAAGTTTGTGAACGAGTTTTTCCCTCCTTCCAAAACCACCGCCCTCAAGAATGAGATCATGAAATTCACGCAAAAATTCGATGAATCATTCAATGAGGCGTGGGATCGATTCAAGGACATGCTTCGTAAATGTCCTCATCATGGGTTTTCCGAGTTAATGCAACTCGATACCTTCTATAACGGAGTGAGCCAAATCGATCAAGACTCTCTAAATGCCTCCGCGGGAGGTAATTTCTTGAATCGAACCACTAGGGATGCTTTGGCTATCATTGAAAATAAGTCTAAGGTACGCATTCCGCGAAGCAAACCGATTGTTTCCCATGCAAATGCTAGTCCTTCTACTTCATTACCCGTGGCTCAATCTAGCACCGATGCTAGGCTTGACAAGCTCACGGAAGCCATCCATGCCTTAGTACTCACTCAAAACAAGAAAGTTTCTCCACAAGCTTCTCAACCTGCCGAGGTTAAGAAAATTGAAGTTTGTGTGACTTGTGGCGGTCCACACGCCTATTATAATTGTACCGCCACCGAAGGCAATCCCTTCGAGGTTAATGCAATAGCCGGTAGTTCTAATCAAGGAGGTAACCAATACCGTCCTCAAATGGAGCAAAATTACCGTGCTAGCAACCAAAGTGGACCACCCGGTTTCCCTCAAAATTTCAATCAAAACCGTAACCAAAACCAAAATCGAATGAACCAAGGTTTTCAAAACCAAGGGAATTTCAATCAAGGGTTTCAAAATCAAGGAAACTTGAATAGAAACCAAGGTTATGGTAATCAAGGGAACAATTTTCATGGTAATGGTAATCATAACCAAGGAAATTTCCAAAATCAAGCTTTCAATCAAAACAACCGAGCTCAAAATTCTCCTAATCAAAATCAAGCCGTTGTTCAAACTCAATCATCAACCGATGAATTGTTGAAACAATTTATGAAAGCTCAAGAAGAAACAAACAGGTTGTTGGTTAGTCAGATTTCTGAACTAAAGAAGTCTTTAAATGATCGACCTTCGGGATCGGGTACGCTTCCAAGCAACACGATCGCCAACCCGAAGGGCGATGTAAAGGCGATCACAACCCGTAGTGGAGTTTCTTATGATGGACCCTCAACTTCTACTACTCCTCCTAAGGAAGTGGAACGAGAACCCGAGGTGACAAAGAACAAGGTGCAATCTCCAAGCCCACGAAGTACCGCACAAGTTCAACCTCCGGAAGTCCAAACTTCAACTGACGAATTCATTTTTCCTAAGAGCATTCCTAAGCCTTCGATCCCATATCCTTCGAGGCTTAATGATCAAAAACTCCGCGACAAAACTAATCTCCAAATGAAGAAGTTCCTTGAAATTTTTCAAAAACTACACTTCGACATTAGTTTTGCGGATGCTCTTCTTTACATGCCCAAGTTTGCTTCTACTTTCAAGAGTCTTCTTAGCAACAAAGAGAAAATGATGGAGCTCACCAACACTCGTTTGAATGAAAATTGTTCGGCGGTACTCCTAAAGAAACTTCCTGAAAAATTAGGAGACCCCGGAAAATTTCTCATCCCTTGTGATTTCCAAAAGCTTGAAGAGTGCTTCGCCTTGGCCGATCTTGGCGCTAGCATAAATCTTATGCCTTTCTCTATTTGGCAAAAGCTTTCACTTCCCGAACTTACTCCAACACACATGACTCTAGAATTGGCAACCCGAACAATTACTAAGCCCGAGGGTATTGCTGAAGATGTCTTTGTGAAGGTTGGCAAGTTCTATTTTCCTGCCGACTTCGTAGTCGTTAATTTTGATGCCGACCCTCGTGTTCCCCTCATTTTGGGAAGACCATTCTTGAAAACGGCTCGTGCATTAATTGACGTCTTCGAAGGTGAAATGACTTTAAGGGTCGGAGATGAAAAATTGGTCATAAACATTGAAAATACTTCAAAAGATCTCCTTGACCTTGAACGAGAAGAAATTAACCGAGTAGATGCCATTGACGTTGCTTCTGAGGAGTACTCTCAAGAAGTGCTTGGTTTTTCTCCGAGTGGCGATCCCACTCCATCTTCTGCTCCAATCATAGCCGACTCGTCTCCTTCCCTCACTCCGTTTGAGGGAAGTGACTTCTTTTTGAACGATGTCGAGGCTTTCCTTGCTCTAGATAGCTCAATGTCACAAGAAGTTGATGATGACTATCTTGACTCCGAGGGGGATATACTTTTGCTTGAACAATTGTTAAATGAAGATCCGTTTTCCCCTCTTCCTCCAAAAGAACTTCATAATGAGGAGATCAAATCCATTGAAAAATCTATTGATCCTCCCGAGGTCGAACTTAAGGACTTACCACCTCATCTCGAGTATGCATTTTTGGAGGGTGACGATAAGTTTCCCGTCATTATTGCTAAAGACTTGAGTGAGGAAAACAAAACCGCTCTCATAAAGGTTTTAAAGTCACACAAGCGAGCCATCGCTTGGAAACTTTCCGACATCAAGGGTATTAGCCCGGAATTTTGTATGCACAAGATTTTGATGGAGGATGACTATAAACCGGCGGTTCAACAACAAAGAAGGGTGAATCCGAAAATTCACGAGGTCATCAAACAAGAAGTCATAAAACTTCTTGATGCCGGCTTGATTTACCCTATCTCGGATAGTCCTTGGGTGAGCCCCGTCCATTGTGTGCCCAAGAAGGGTGGTATTACGGTTGTTAAGAATGATGATAATGAGTTAATTCCGACTCGATTGGTGACGGGATGGCGTGTTTGCATTGACTACCGAAAGTTAAATGACGCCACCCGCAAAGACCATTTTCCTCTACCTTTCATGGACCAAATGCTCGAAAGACTTGCGGGAAACGAATACTATTGTTTCCTTGACGGTTTCTCGGGTTATTTCCAAATTCCCATCGATCCTCAAGATCAAGAGAAAACAACTTTCACGTGCCCATATGGAACATTTGCTTATCGTCGCATGCCTTTTGGCTTGTGCAATGCTCCGGCCACGTTTCAAAGATGCATGATGGCCATTTTTCACGACATGATCGAGAAAACGATGGAGGTCTTCATGGATGATTTCTCGGTCGTTGGGAATTCGTTTGAATCTTGTCTTACCAATTTAGATAAAATGCTTCAAAGATGTGAAGATACGAATCTAAGTCTAAATTGGGAGAAAAGCCATTTTATGGTCAAAGAAGGCATTGTCCTTGGCCATAAAATTTCTAAGAGCGGGATTGAGGTCGATAGAGCTAAAATCGATGTCATAGCTAAACTACCTCCTCCCACAACTGTCAAAGGTGTTCGGAGTTTTCTTGGTCACGCCGGCTTTTATCGTAGATTTATTCAAGATTTCTCGAAAATAGCTAGGCCTATGACCCGACTTCTTGAAAAAGAAACTCCGTTTGTCTTTTCCGATGAGTGCATCGAGGCACATATCAGTTTAACTGTAACTTTGATAAGTTTATACTTCATAACCTCAAGTTTGATTATTGTGTACACTACATTAAGATTAGTTGCATTATTATATCTACTTAGAAGGTGATTGGATTGGCTTATATTTCCAGCTTACGTGTAAGGTTTGTTTTGTCACATGTTTTTTCAAGCGTACGGTGTTTGAGAAGTGAGACAGTCCCGTGTCTTGACAAAACCGTGATTTGGCCATTGCCTCTGGGTAAGTAAACATTTGCAGGAGTGAACATTGAATATTTTACATCCGCTTACATGCTTACTTAAATGGTGCTCATGCTGTGCAACCGGTGAAACAAAGACACTTGGTCACTGACGGTATTGCTTACTTTTGTATGTACAACTTTACGATGTAAAATGTTGACGAATGATGAATAAAAATGGTTATACACTAATAGGAATGCAAAGTAAAAAGCGTAACTTATTTTGAAATGGATGTTACATTCACAAACAATTTAGTAAACCATTTCGACTAACGCTACATGTATTTTTTTGTCAGCTATTGGTGGCTTTGAAAGTGCAATATCCTCGACGGATCACCATTTTAAGAGGAAATCTTGAAAGTATGCAGGTAGTTTGCATCTTCTAGCATTCATTAGTCGTACTTTTTGGTATTCATATTTTTATAACAAATGGCCAGTTTGATTGGGTTGGGTAGTTGGTAGATACAGGTTTGGACCAACCAAAGAATTTTGAGTTGGGTTAAAAATAGGTCGAAATGGATCGAGCAACAGGAACTTTACCTAGTTAACCCGTTGGATATAATTGCAACCAAATAAACCCATTTTAAGTAAATGGTAGTAACACTGTAATCTTACCTCTGACAACTTTATAATGACCACATGAGATTATTTTGTACTTCAGGAGAGAAAATTAAAACCAGGAAAGCTGTCATTTTCCACACGTATATCCAACTTTATAATGACCCTAAGCTTGGAAGCTTTCCTGAGTTTTGCCTCTTTAACTCCTCTTATTCAATGTAAGTCTCGAGTGCTGTTGTAATGTGTTAATACAAATAATGTCAAAAACGTTATCGCATTATTCAATCTTCTTGTGTTTTGATAATCACAAAATATAAAGACATGTTATGTAAAGTTACGGTTAATAAGTTTTTAATAGAGGAAACTCGTTTCTTCTACGTAGCTACTACAACGTCACTTCAGGTATGAACAAACTTTATACTGTCATTAGTTTCGTGATCAAAGAAGTTTATTTTCTTACAAACTTACATTTTTAAGTTAGACAAAACATTTTCACAAAAGTATTTTTGTGTTTTTAAAGAAATGTTTTATTAAGAAAATATATTCAAATTCAAACTTATAACAACTATTTCCCCCCCCAAAACAGTTGAGTTTTCACCAGATAAGTTTTCAGCACGTCAGGACAAAAATAGGAGCGTTTTGTCGGGACGGTCCCTTAAAGTGGCCGGCGGTCTCTTAGTGATAAAGGACTGTTGCCTATTTACGGGACCGTCTATCTCACTCCTGTCGTCTATAAATACTGAACTGTTACACTTCAGTAAATAAGGTTTTTCGCACACAAAACTTTTTGTTTTGTTTTTTCTTTAGTCTTTGATCACTATAACATGTCGGTATATGTTTATAAGTGATTTCCTCTTCCGTCAAGTGCAAGAGAAGAACTCTCGACATAGATGAAGACTCGAGATGTTATATGTGTTCACAAACAAACGTAACAAGTGTTACGGTGATAGGTTCTGTAAATATTGTCAATGTTTTCCGACTTGTGTGTGAGTCGAGGATGGGGATATTTATGTGAACTTGGATGGTGATGTAGATCCAAGAAGTCTTGTAACTAGATTAGTTCATGTATTTATCGTGAGGAGAGTGATGTCCTAGTGTGTAGGTTAGGACTTAGTCGAGTCATTGTGTAAAGACTTGGATCGGGTGATGATCCAAGTGAGTCTTGTGTGAAGTCTTGGTTCGGGTGAAGAACCAAGTGAGTCAAGTGTGTGAAGGCTTGGTTCGGGTGAAGAACCAAGTGTGTCTAAGTGTGAAGGCTTGGTTCGGGTGAAGAACCAAGTGTGTCAATTATGTGAAGGCTTGGATCGGGTAAAGATTCAAGTAGGACAAGAGTGCTTGTTCGTGTGGCCACGTGGGCCTTGGAGTAGATTGGTTCTAGCTATGATTAGAACTCGACATTATGCTTAGTGTCGTTAAACCTTGTGTAAGCATGTGTACGGATTGCTCCGCCTGAAGGAGTGTGTTGATATAGTGATTGATAACTCTCGAGTGTGGTACTCGGGGAGTGGAGTAGGACGGAGAGTGAGCTTCGTGCCGAACCACTATAAATCGCCGCGTCTCTTGGTTGTGTTCTTTCCTTACTCTTTAGTTTACTTGTTTATTTATGTTTTCTAGTAGTTAATTTAATATCACATAACAACTAGAATTCAACAAGTTTGCAAAAGAATATTAACTGGACCTAAAAACGGCAAAATGTTTTAAAATCTCATAAGAAACGGTGAAACTATTCAACCCCCTTCTAGTTTCTACAATTGGTATCAGAGCCAGGTTATCATACTGTACTTTAAAACTTGAATCGATCTATAGAGTCTGAAAGATATCTAGAAGGGGACTATTTGAATGAGTCACCATTTTTCGAAAATGAAAATTTTGTCATTTGGAAAAATGAATTTGAAAGTTATGTGAAATCAATAAATCATGATCTTTGGCATGTCATTTCATTTGATAGTTTTTAATCAATATGAATAGATTTAGAAAATCAAAATTTTATAAGAAATCTTTACTAAACATTAAAGCACAAAGTTTGGTTTATAAAACTTTGCCTAATATTGGTTTTGATAAAACTATTTTATGTAATGTGGCAAATGATATGTGGTAAAATTTTTAGACTTTCATCAAGGAAATGTTCAAGCCAAAGATGATGAAAACATGTTGTTAGAAAGTCATTTAAATAGATTCATGTACTACTAGTTTGAATGTTTTTGTTGTAGGTAATGTTGGCGACAAGAATCACACAAACAATCTAGTTAATGTACTAATCTACAAGTCTTGAAGTAATGACCGGTTAAGAAGACAATGTACGTGTTTAGTTAGATAAAGGCCAAGATAGCTAGAGACCAAGACAATGTGTGCATTGAATGTGCAACTACTCTTAAGGGTGATTCGCCAAGTGAGTTTCGTCATGTCTTGCATCACATACAACACATGTTATGAAATGTGTTATTAAGGATAGCTAGAGGCCAAGGTAAGTTTTCTTACAATCTTGCCTATTATAATTGCTATCTAAATGTTTGCTACATGCTTACGTGACTATGTGACTTATCATTACTCGCTTGCATGCTAGATAATACTTATATGCTAATATTTGCTATATGCTTTGTGAGTATTAGACGTTTTGTCTAAATGCTTATCCTTCCTTGGATTCAAGCAAATTATTTGGAAAAATAATGGTCTTACCACAACTATTATTTATAATGAATTTCACGTCAATCAATCACTATAGACGATGCACACTTGCTTCACTCTTTATTTGCTCTCTAGTTCTCGTCTATGATTTTTCTTGAAATTTACATGATTGACTTCTAGCCTCTCCGATGCAAGTCTCGTACTTGAATCTCATTTTACGTCTTACTACTTCCACTTCTTCTGTTTCAACTCAAAATCCACTCTTTATTCAAGCGTATCGAGTCTTTCCATTTTATTCTGTCTCGACTCTACTCCATACCCATTCCTTAGCCTACTCGTGCGTATTGAGTCAACTCCATGTCTTAAAATACAAAGAGTTATGTTTTAAAACGTTTTAAAACCAAAGACTTTTCATAATGACCAAAACACCAAAAACCAGCAAAAATCTCACACTCACTTACCACGGTCCTTTATTGACTGGCGGTCCCTTATCGATAAAGGACCGTCCAACATTTTTAGACAAAGTCCCATTTTTCTTACTGCAGATGATTTTAAACAAAACCAAACGCACCCTTTTGCTGCAGAAGTGGCGAAAAATACACCTACACTTCCAAACAATTAATTACAACAATCAAACACTAATCAAAGGTTTACAATTCAAGCTCTTTGATGAGACGAAAAGTGTTACGCTTTTAAGGGGTCATTTAAGCCTTAATCCACATAAATGTAATCAAATATTGCCCTAAATCATTCCTTTTGTCATTTTAGGTACTTTTGAGAAGAATTCTGGAAAACATGCATATTTGGACGTTTTTGGAGCATAAAAGTGAAGAAAACGACAAAGTCTCAAAATAAGCTGGAATTACTACCTGACGGCGTCAGAGTCACAACGTGACGCCGTCAGCAAACACTGACAAAGGAGTGGAAACCAATTTACAAATGATGTGCCAGAAAGATTTGGGAACTTTACACCTGACGCCGTCAGGTGTTATTGGTGGTAGGCCGCCAGGTTGTAATTTCAAGAGTGACGGCCCAAAAGGCAACAAAGGGTGACGGCGTCAGAAATGGATCTAGGCCATCCGAGAAACCTTATGGCGGCGGGCTGACGGCATCAGACCCTATAACCTGACGCCGTCAGAGTGTAAAAGTGTATATATAGTTTTCTATTTTTCATTCATTAGTGTGGAACTTTGTGGAGAACTTTTGGCACCAAACCCTAGACGAATTTTCTGTACTTTTTAGGGTTTCCAACCCTTGGAACCCTCATGCTTAATTAAAGATAAGTCTTCACTTTAATTAAATCAATATGTCTATGTGTTGGTTGATTATCTCTTTTGCTTGTCTTTTAATTAACATGTGTAGCTAAATTCTCTTGTGTTTGCTTAGATCTAATGAAACCTAACTATTAATTATTGGTTAATTGATGTGTTGTTGTTTGTTGGGATGATTGTTCCATCAATGTTAGGCTCAAGAAAACTGGCCAACCTCCTTTATGGTAACGTGCTTGAACGTCTTGGGAAACATGTAGCCAAGGCATACTAGGCTATTAAGGTAGTATTTAACGCATGAGCCACTGTTTACAATCCCTATGGTTGTGCCGTGCATGGCATAGGAGGAGATAAGAGCTCATAGAATTGGAGAGATATGTATGCCACTCCATGAGTTATTAGGAATACACCCTTCATCCACACAAGTAACATACATATCAATTAACCGGTAAAAGATAGTTAGGGAGTAATGAAGTCTAAGTAAACACAACTTTTCTCCATATAGTTTTCACAACCAAATAGTTTAGTTATTTTATTTTATTTGCAATTGTAGTTATTTTGGGTTAGTTGACTAGCAACTAATTCCGCCCACTCCTTCAAAACCGAGATTTTACTTGCTTTCCTAAAAATATAAAAATACAAAAAGAATCTTCCTTCACCCTTAGACCTATTAGAGTAGTTTTTCTGTCCTAACGAACACTATTCCCTGTGAGAGAACGATCAATCCCCCGTACTTACCACTATCCTATACTACATCGGTCAGGTACACTGCCTGGTGGGGTTGTAAGCCTCTTGAGATCCCTCGAGAGGTAAAACCTGTTGTAAGGTCACAAAACCACGCATCAAGTTTTTGGCGCCGCTGCCGGGGAATAGTTATTGTTTAGGTAGAATTTTTATTTTATTAGGTCTACTCACTAGATTCCTTTCTAGTGAGATTTTTATTTTATTTTTCTAGGATTTCTTTAGTCTATCTTATTTCTTCGTGTTTTTGTTCGTAACCTTTACCATCCGCCATCATGGAAGGTGGTAACATCCTTGATCCCAACAACCCACTTCAACCAAACCACCCACCACAACCAAACCAACCTCCTAGACCCCGTACCTTAGGAGAGTATTCCCGACCTAGCCACCTTGGCTATCGCAACACCATTGAGCTCACTCAAGGAGCCAATGTCACTCCCTTGCGATCCGACACCATCCGGTTGGTGCAAAGCGGATGCGCATTCCATGGACTTCGTTCCGAAGATCCAAATCAACATCTCAAGGATTTCCTCAAAATCGTAGATTCCATAGACCTTGATGTTGCCACTCGAGAGACGACCCGATTGCGTCTCTTCCAATTCTCTCTACGGGACCAAGCTAGTCAATGGCTTGAGCGACTTCCCGCAGGATCCATCACCTCTTGGGATGATCTCACAACTCGTTTCCTTGCTCAATTTTTCCCACCGGGGAGAACTACCAAGCTAAGGAATGATATCTTGGCGTTCCAACAACGCCAAGGCGAAACCCTCTACGAGGCATGGACTCGATTCAAGGACTTACTCCAAAAAGTCCCTCATCATGGCATAGACCTTTGGCTCCAAGTCCAAATCTTCTATGACCACATCAATCTCCACACGAGGCAAACCATTGACCAAGCGGCCGGTGGCAAGCTACGTGATCTAAGTGCGGAACAATCATGGGATCTCCTAGAAGATCTTGCTCTATATGACAACGAAAGTTGGAATGATCCCCGTGATTTGAATAAAACGGTCAAGGCAATATCTTTGCCTTCGAATAATTCAAGCACTTCCGACCGTAGGATCATAGAACTTGAAGACCAAGTCAAGTTTCTCATGAAATCCTACGAAGCTCCTAAACCTTCAAGCCAAGTGAACACAAAATCCCTTCTTCGTGTGAATTATGTAGTGGTCCCCACCTAATCGGTTTCAACCCAACGGTCCTTCCTCAAACCGTACCTTCAACAACAATCCTTCCAACAACTATGGTAGTACCAACAACTTTGAAGGATTTATGTCGAAATTTATGGCATCTCAAGAAGCTCGTATATCCAAGTTTGAATCCGAGTTCAAACAAAAGCAAAGCGATATGACCGATAAAATCGATTCCTTGTTGAAGATTCTCAATGACCGAGAGATGGGAGCCCTCCCGAGCGACACGGTCAAGAACCCGAAACTAAACGTTAACTCCATTTATTCGGCTTCGTCCCCTAGTTCTTGCCCACAATACTATTCAGTCAACGCCATGAGCACGTGTTTCAAACAAACCCAAACCCCTCAAAAAGACCACGAGAGTAAGGCATCCAACACCAAATCGGTCGATAACATAGTTGAGACACCCCCACACAAGACCTCGACGAAGAATTCAAGGAACTCTACCTTGAACGTCCGGTTATTGATGTGTTAGAACGAGCCCCCTACTATAACGCCCTATTAGAAAAATATGAGAAGAAGCTCAAATTAGGAGAGAAAGGGACCGCCTTCGTTTGAAACAAACTACCTAAGAAGTTAGATGATCCGGGTCTATTTTTCCTACCATGTAAGATCGGTAATTCGGAAGCTTATGACATACTAGCCGATCTTGGATCTAGCCTCAACTAACTTCCACTACCTCTCTACACCACCCTCAAACTAGGAAAGCTAGAAGAGACCGAGGTAATAATAGGGTTAGCGGATGGAAG
>LBNU01003472.1:0-29498 GCA_014162995.1 Artemisia annua
AAAAAGATTTGGTTTACTCATGCTAAAGGTTTTTATAAGTCTATTTATGATATATAGAATGTACTTATCATATCAACAACTTTTTTAAATTCTAGCATTTGATGTTGCTACATGTACCAATCTTCAACACGATTTCGCACAAACATACGCTCACGATTTTCACACATGCATACACCTTCAACAAATCAATATTGCAAAGTAGCTCTTGTTAGCTTAATAGGATCAGCCAGTACCAGTTTGGTTCCGTACTTGTCTTGTTTGGTATTGGGTTTTTCTTTTTAACTATTGTATGCCACTGGTTTTTAAGTGAATTTGATTAAGTTTTCCTCTGGTTTCTGATGGTCTTATATCTATCTGTGTATATGTCCCTGTTTTATGTGTATTTATGTGACTTTACGCGTGGAATACTCCAGATATGTATTGTCTGTGCTGTGATTTCCTTTAATATGTTCCCTGAAATGCTGGCCGCGCGTAGAGATTGGTTTAATTGATAATCTAGTCATTGATGTTGTGATTTGCTATGTTCATTGATTAGTGATATCAAACCTTTTAGAAGTGAGACGACAGTCTGCTGAAGTTAGCAGGCATAGAAAAAAGGGACATGCAATTATTAACGATGTATGAATGAAGACTAACTCCAAGCTCGACCAATTCACACATGTGATAAAGATAATAGGTGATTTTGATGCTCGCACTTTTGTCTATATAAACTTGACCACATAAAACAGAATAAAACTCTGATATTGATTGATGTGTGGAAAATTTTGCCTATACATAGAAACCCCATAGACACAGTCGCTAAGAAATGACCCGCTAAGAATTGATTACACTGATGCCTATCATAAATAATGCGTTAACAACACAACTGCGGGTGAATGATGAATGGGGTATATAACTGCACATAATAATATTTCACAATAATAAATACTTGGGTTGAACTGAATCGCCAATTAGCCTAATTATATAACTCTAATTATAATAACAAGCGCGCAGAGATGACTCACAAGAAGGGTTGGTTAATGAAGTAAAGGTACTTTGCTTCCACATAAGTAAAGAAATTCATGAGCTTCTTTCGCACCGATTTTGATAAACGCATCAACAAGTGGTTTGATGTATGAAGCCACATCCTTCCTGAACTCCATTGAGCATCTCTCCTCCTTCTTTCCCTCAAGGAAGAGTCCTTCCACATAACCTTTACATGAAGTCAGGATATGACGTACACGGCTGCGAAAATGCCCAACAACCAATTCCTCAAAGTGCTACATGCATGCCAATATGCAGTGTTATTTAAAAAAAATACATACAAAGAGGAGGTGGTTTGTTCATTGTAGAGGTCATTGTTTTGAGTGTTTTTATAATGGTATTCTCGTTGTATAGCAAGGAATGTTGTTGTTTATCTATGGAGGCACTATCAACGTACACTTCTGTAGTAAACATAGTTTAGTAAAGGGTGAGTGTTCAACAACACGTCCTGTATGCAGACCAGAAGTTGGAGCACATTCGAAGTGCCAGGAACCCATATCTCCTCCCAGTCTATTTTGCCATTACGAGCTCTCCTTGAAAGGCTCAAGGAAACTTCACCCGACGCGTAGATGTGTGGATTGATAGAAAGGCAGTCCGAGTGATGCCAGTGATACCGCACCCGCTGAAACAAAAAACAGTTGAACTGATTGAACAAGTTACTACATGTCCAAATTTTGGATACAAGGTCAGAACTGATCCAAAAAAACCCATCATTTAGAGTTGTTCACAGTTCGGTTTTTATCACAAAAACCAAAAGTCGAACCGAACTGATTTTATATAAATGGTTTTCGGTTCTTAACCGAACCGAACCGAATTAGCAACCTTCATTTTGGGTCTTACAACTTCAAGCTCTTTGTCATCCAAAGTCTAACGTCAAAACACTCTAGCAGCCCATTCATATTTACAATAGCAGTAGCATCAATATAGAATTAGCCCATTGGGCCTTGTCCAAATGGCACTTTCTTTTTTTGGACCCAAAAAATAGGTGTACAAAAAATTTTAAATGGTTTATACTTTATATTACTTCGACGTTCTTATTTTGCCACTTCTAGTAAGTTGCAATTGTAAGAGTGTTCTCATTTTCCGTTCTCGCAACTTCATCAATCGAATCATTAGATTAGCCAAAGCTAAGAGTAGTTATTTCGTGTTTCATAAAAAAGCTACGATATAATGTCATTTACCTCAAAAGCACCAAAAACACCAAAAGCACCTCAAATATCGAATTATCATCCTTTACAAAAAGTGAAGATATTTGTATTCATGATGAACTTTTGCCGCGAAAATCACAAAGTGTCTTGTCAACAATATCTAATTTCTCCAACACACATAATTAAACGCCAATGATCAAAAAAATTGGAACATAAAATATGACCACTTTAAAAGCATGTTAGGTTAGAGAGGGCCATAGCATTATAATGCTTTACTTCTAAATGGTTCAAAAGTGACAAAAAGCAATCTTCCCAACAAGGCATTGCTCTTTGTATATGCAATGACTTCATTTTTTGGATGAATGGTTTTTTAAGTTTCCTTTGGATTCACTTTCTCCCTTTACATCTATAAAAACTTTATGACCTAACCTATCGTTTGTATTGTATCCGGAAAATGACACTAAAATGTTGTTTGCTTTTTATTATATTTTGATCATTCTTTATGTAACATCAAGTTTACTTTCTAAATCTGTAAAGCAAATCTATACACAATCAACGTGTTTGGGGTGTTCATCGGTATGGTTATTGTGTTGTTCGGTTTATTCGATTAAACTTTTTTCGGTAAAATCAAAAACGAATCAAATTGAATTTAAATTGGATTAAATCGAATCAAAAGGCGAAATTGAATACAATTCAGTTTTCGGATTAAACTAAAAAACCTGAATTACATAATTGTTTTAGTTAATTATATACTCCATATTTTTAGCAACAACAAAAAAACTCGAACTTAAAAATGTTATATTTATACTAGGAAGAAGTTTTAATGGCTATATCTTTATATAAATATATATATATAAAATATATGTATTTATGTGAATTCGGTATTAAGTTCGGTTCGGTTGTCATTTTACCAAAATCATATCCAAACCAAAAACCAAATATTATTCGATTATTTTTTACAAATTCATATCAAATACAAATTTGATTCAATTTTATTTAATTTTGTTCCGTTTTGATTTTCGATTTACGAACACCCTAACGTGTACTTTAACTAGTACACATGTTTTATGGTAGATTTTGGTTATGAAGCAAATGCATGCGAATGTGATATTTTTATACTTATGTCTCAAAGTTGAAATCCCTTGGATGAAATTGACATCTCAACCATTCATCCACAATACCAACTCTACTAGAGAATTAATGCTGAAAACCTAATCATCTAATCATTTACTTAACCTATGTACCTAAATCTAATCAACAAAATCAACAAGTGTGGGTAGCACTTCATTAAGACAGACGTGTGAATGCTATAACCAACTTAATAGTATTTATTATATTAAGTCACATCATTAACACAAAAACTTTAGCCAAAATACTGTACTTCAAAAGCTCGTGACGGCTAACACATTAACAACATGAACCATATCACCCTTCAAATCCAAACCGTCTTGTTCTAAAGTCTACCCTTCGTCCACGTTCCACCCCTACCCGAGTGCATATCCAAGTCACGTAATATACTAAAGTGATCATCAACTAGAAACACATCCGTGATCGCATAATGTACAACCTCATATATCTACGATTTTCAGTAAACAGTAGACGTGTCCCATTACAAACTCATATATCTATGATTTCTAGGCGTGTCACATGTCTAGGATCGCATTTGCTTAAAACAAGCTCAAATCGAGGTCGACCGAGCCTCATTTGGGCTTCTTAACGGGCTTTTAGCCCGATTTTTTATTCATTTCCATCCTCCATTCATCTTTAAGCCTAGATATAAAACTATCGGCCTTAGCATTAACATCTGGGCTAGGAAACGAAATGGGCCCACCGGGCCCCAAATTAGGCCCAACTGAATCTCCACCGTCCGATAAAATTGACGCCACGTCATCACGATCAGGTGAACTACACACCGAACTATGTGTACTCCGTATCCTAACATAATCACCACGGAGCTCAAACTTCATCGCCGGCATTCTAAACGGCGGTGGTGGAGGTGGCGGCATTGGTATCAACGGAGACTGTGAACCACTCGGGAGAAACTCTTCTCTTTCGTAATAGCTTGTTTTCGCTGGTAACGGCGGTTTGCCTTTGCTCATGGACTTACTGTTATGATACTCCAGTGGCGCGTGACTTTCACGCGCGGGTAATTTCTTTGATCTTATAGGTGTTGTGTATCGTGGCGGAGTCATCGGTGGCGGTGGTGGAGGTGGTGGCGGCGGCGTTGAAATGAACCGTTTACTTTTCGTTCCGGTTTTGAACATACTGTTCATAATTGAAGACGGATTTGAATTAGAATTAAAGCGCTTGCTTTTGTTGCCTTTGAATATGTTGTTGAAAATAGAGTTCGGTGGCGGTGGTAGTGGCGGCGGTAGCGGGGGATAAATAGTAGGTGAAATGGAATGTATTTTTTTATGTTTCGCGCCTTTTTTGAAAAGGTTTTGAAATTTAAAAGGAGGCGGTGGAGGAGGCGGTGGAGGAGGGGGTGAAGGTGTTGGTACAAATGAGTGACGTGGCTCTTCCACGTCCGTTAATTCTACTGAATGAGTAGAATGAACGGATGGTGGAGATGAATCCGAACTAGTACTGGATTCACTTTTTATATTTCTTTTGTTTTTTCTTTTCTTTTGTTTGTTGTAATACATCGAAGATATATTCGAAATAGCCGTAGCTATTTCCTTCGTCGCGTCACTAACTTTTCGCTCAAGCTTCGTATGCTTATGACGCGGCCTGTGCACCTTCACCGCCATCTCCGCCACCGCTGGCGGTGGCGGAGGCGGTGGTGGAGGCGGCGGCGGAGGTGCAACTGTTCTCATTTCATCAAACTCTTCAGATTTAACATTTCTTCCAACACTTCGAAACGAATGCCTCTTCGAACTCTCCCGCTGCGGTGGCGGGGGTGGTGGCGGAGGTGTCGGGGGCGCCACCGCCTCCGCCACTGGAACTACCGTGTCAACAACAATCTCTTTAACATCTGAATACTCAACCGGATCAAGTTCATTCTGACGTGGTCTCCCGTAGTATCTAGTCATCGGAGACGAAGTATACACGTCGAAATCGTCGTAAAACCGGTTCCGGACATTTTCGCGGTTATTTTCCCAAACAGACTCATTTCTCAAATCCGGGTACGAGCTGCTACTCCTTCTCAACCCACCCGATACCACTTTAGTATACGAATACCCGTAAACTTGACCCGAACTATCCACACTAGTACTATTAACACTACTACTATCTACTACAAAACTGGCAGCCTCATTTACACCTTCATTAGCTCCCGAAACTTCGTCGTTTTTACGAGCCAAAACGCCGCAAAGAATAGCGAAAATAACAAGGAAAATATTTAAGGAATCCCATGTGGACTTTACTGAACCTGGTTTGAGTATGTGTGACGTATGTGTTAAAAAAGGTGGGAGGAAAAAGAACAAGAAAGCAAGTACTAGGATTGGGATTAGTATTATGAGAACCACCGGGTCGATAGCCGGTTTTCGACGTCGAGCTGTGGGTAGTGGTGGTTGGAACCATAGGTTTGGTGGTGAGTCGGGGTCTTGCTCCATTGGTGTGAGTTGTGTAAACAAAAAAGATTGGAGGCAAGGGTATATATAGAGGTGAATAGGTGATGTGTATAAAATAATATTAATATTGATTTATATTAAAGATTTGAAGCAATAACACATGGCAAATTTGAATGGTGTTTGCTTACTATAATGTGTATACATCCATGGCCATCGTTTTCAAATAATGTTGGAAAACTATAATTAAATACTTTTTTGTAAAGATGTACGAGTAGTAATTAATTTAACTGTTATGACTTATGAGTTTTACGTATTGAGCATGAAACACATTTAGTAACTTATTAAATTTACATCTGATATTATTATGGTGGAGCCAGAAAATTATGGTCGATGAGACAAACTTTAATACAATAATTTTTAAAAACTACACTACAAATCGATACGGTAAGAGAGCAAATTATAAAAAATAGCTACATATTTTAAAAAATTTATATTATAAATTTTTTTCGCAAAAGGATCACGTGCATATTCTGCCTCCCTCCTGTCTCCGCCGGTGTATATAAGTGACATCATTATTTATAATGTCTCGGCTGTTTTGTAATATCGTGGCAAAATGGATAGTGGCAAAATGGATAGGTTGAGTAAGAGTGTAAAAAATAGCTTTTGAAACATGGGTCTAAACAGAGCCAGGTGAGACAGATTTACAAATCATTATTATGGAGCTTACAAATGTAAGCTTGAAAGTTAGAAATACATGTGCATGTTGTTAACATGCTACCCATGCACAAAATTGCATTTATTACTAAAAAATATCGTGTCATATGTTAACATGAAGATGATGTCTCTACCACATAAATTTTCGATAGACAAGTTGTTATGAGATATGGATGTGGTCTATAACACATCAACGTATGAGGGGCGGCCGAGCTACATAGAGTCGAACGGATTCAACTAAACTCACTGTACATGAAATTTTTAAATTTTTTTAGTGCAAGTTTAGTACAATTGAACATTAGTTTTCATTTTGAGGCCAATGATATTGCATACAATCATTAACTAATATTTTGAAGCCACTCAAAAGTCTGGCTCCGTCCCTGCATAAGCGTGACCGCCTTGTGGTTGAATTTTGTTAACATGTCATGTATGTATGATTCAATAATTGTACGGTACCGACCTTCTTTAAGACTTTTAGTTAGAAGACAATGTCTCTTCTAGCAATAAGCCAAAGTAGAAAAGCCAACATTTTGATTGAAGAAATAAGACATGAAAGAATCAATTATATTTTCTCGAAAAGCAAATGCATGATTATTGGTTACGGGCAACCGAAAACTCACGTAATGGCTACTTTTCATTTTCGTTCTTCAATATATATGTTCTTTCATAAACTCCAAAACGAAACACTTACGTGGGCAGGCAATTCAAACTCGATCTACTTGATACGAATATAATCAAAACTAATATTTTAACTGTTTAAATATTCAAATAATCAAATATTATATGTATGTCTAGATCATGAGGAGGAAAATGTCATTTTACATGACCAAAAAGCCAAACCCAGTTTTAAGGCAAAAGCTACTTTTGGGGTGGTCCAAATTTATGAAAAAGGTAGTCAAACAGGTCTACAAAACCCGACATAAGTTAATGTGATTTTTAGATCATCATTTGCTTAACTTAAGAAAATTTTAAATTTTAGGTTTTGTACTATTGATTTTGCTAAAGAAATCGTTTTTGATATTTCTATAGTTCTAAGTTTTATATGATTCAAATGTACGAGTGACTTCGATTTCACAAACTTGGCAAGTGAAAGATGAAGTAAAATTTTCGCTTTTGTAGGTGTAGTGGTGTTTTTAGTTAGCTTGGCAGATCAATCGCTCAGCAATTCTACTCCTTACTTGGTCATTTTTGTAACATTAGCATTACCGCTACTAATTATATCATTATGTATTAATATTTGTGGATTTTAATATAATTATAATTTTTTTTTCAAAATAAAATAAAAATAAATAAAAAAATCAAGTAAAATGTTTAGTATAAGAATTAGATCAAATATTTTAACAACAATACAAGAATACCGAATCCTGATCAGATCGAAATACGAGAGTCATAACAGTCATAACTTTACCCGATGATAGAGAGACTGATTTTGGGTACCTCCGGACTCCGGCAACCGGGTTAAATTAAATACTCCCTCCGTCCCAAAATAATTGTCCAGTTTGAATTTTCAAAGTCAAACTGGTTCAACTTTGACCACAAATATATTTTGTTAGTTATATAGTACTTGATGAAAAATTATATCATTGAAAAGTACACTTAAAACCCAATCCATTTATATATTTTGCATCAAATATTATATAACGCCCACAAAAATATTTAAGGTCAAAGTTAAAGAATAAAGACTAAAAAAGTTAATAGTGGATAATAAATTTGGGACGGAGGGAGTACACTTTAAGGAAAGATATAGACATGTACTCTAGATTGAAATGTTGGAGCGTGGGTTGTAATGATTGAAACACAATATAATGCCATTTTCATTTGCCTCTTTCCATTCACCAACTTTCTACACAAACTTTCACTTTCACCAGAAAAACCCTAAAACAAAACGACAACATTCTTTCAAAAAATAGGATGATTGTTGTTACGTTAAGTTATATTGTACGTTTTGTGTTTAAACAATATATCTTCTTTGCTTTATTTCAGAAGTCTAGGGTTTACTCTTCCTTTGATTTCCTTAATTTCGTGACTTTAGTTGAAACACTATAGGCTTTGTTTATATGGAACTTGTTCTTTTGTACTTTTAAATTTTAATTGTGACTAACATTTTATATACAATAATGCTTACTGCATGACATTTTACGTAACTTTGAGACCCATTTTCAGTATTCGCTCAGGGACTCCAAAAACTCAGAAACAACCCTGTTATGCTAGCATATATTTGTGTTAAATGTTATACGTAATTGTCGCAAACAAGTCATAAAAAACACTACTTCTGATAATATAAATATAAATCAAGTAAGTTGCATTTAGTTATTAGAGCTAGCGTTATTACAAATGTGTATCTATTAAGAAACTAAAAAGTTACTCGTGGCTAAATTACAATATAGTAGATTTGAAATGATTATAACATGCAGTTTTAAATGGTGGTCCTTTTGGGGCCTCGTCGAAAACAACTAGCAATCTAAAAGCAAGTTGCATGTTGTATATAAGATTAACATAAACTTACCTTTTTAGTTCTTTCGAAATTTCCATTGATATTAACAATTAAAAAGCGACTTCCTTTAATGAAGTGCACCGTGCACTATTTTCTTTTCCATTCTTAATATACAGTCATGTATATTAAACTTCTTGTTGATTAAATCTATAAATTTGAGGTATATGTCCTAAGCAATTTCCATGTTTAACACAATCGATCTCAAACATATCACTCTACTATGATCGAATTATGAAAATGTCTACATGGTCTATCTAACTTTTGAATCCATTATGTAAAGTTCAGGGAAGCTCGCATTCTTGTTATCCAAAAGCAAAAGTCGGTCCAATTGGTTGGACCCTCGCCCAAAATATCGAATGAAATAGGTGGTCGGGTTCTTTTCTACGACCCCTTTGATATGCTATAAGCCGACCCCCGGACCCCTATCGATCCCTTATCTTTAGGAGAAACCATTATACACATCAATATACAAGTATGTAATAAAGAGAAATTTGAACTTAAAAAGATAGATACATTAGATATTTATATCACATAACTTTCAAAGTTTCAAGCCCTTTTCACCATGCTTTGCTAACGAGTAACGACCTCCGGTCCCTGTTAGACACCAACGCGAGGGTCCGCTAGCAACCGCCCACTCTTTTTCTATCGGTGACAAGTCGAAATCCCATTTCTTTTAATTTTAAGTTCAAATACTTTGCTTTAGTAACAACCATAGCATTTCCTTTTATGTCATGATCACCATATACTTTGTGTATTTCTATAGCTTAGTGTATTTATTTATCAACATAAAACCCCACTTGCAATAAACCTAAATGACAACTATAATGCAGTTGTCAATAAATGATGAGTATTTTCATAAGTGGATATATTAAGCACATTATTAAAATGTTTCATTTGAAAAGGATGAGTATTTTTTTAGGACTAGACAAATATTTGTTACGAAACTAACAAGTACTCTATTCGTTCTACACTTCTACGTACTAAAGTTGTCAAAAAAAATGCAAGATTTGCGTGGTATAATGCCTTATTTACCCTAAATTTTTTAATATTAAATTAACCATTTTACTCTTATATTTAACATATATGTAAATGTTATCTATTAAAAGATACCCAAATTTTTTGAGACAAATATAAATAGTAACGGAAATGAAGGTAATTTATTTCACAATTAGAGGATCAATCAGTTTGTTAGAAATTCGGATTAGTGTGTGATGATAATCTTAGATATTTGACTGAATCGTATATAATTCACTTTTCAAATAAAGTATTTCGATCCTTAGTGCCTAGGCTACACGAAATATTTATTGGGATAAGAAAATCAAAACACATTATTTCTAGGCATAGAAGATAAAGCAAAACAAAGAGACTTGTGATTTTTTTCGTGAATGTCATATGAGACCAAAACATATGTTACTGTTAAACATATGGCAGTTAAAAACGGTTGGATCCCAACAATTATGAATGTTGTCCAACAGTTGCGTCCATTTGGGCGGGTGTTGCCCCTTAACCCCTACGTCTTTGTCATGGTCGAAAACATATTAACTCAAACAAGTTTGTACTCCACACTTTCTTTACTCGTGTTCAAACTTTTACATAAAATCATATTGATCTCTAGTAAATCACAATTACCTAAAATAATTGATAATACTAAATAATCATCAACACAGTTTAGAGCGGGAGGTACGGTGGTGCCATGGCTGGCACCATGGCCACCAGCCCAAAAAGGCCGACGACGCACGGTACCGTCGTTCGCACCATCACCGCTCGCGCCGTCCCATCCGCGCAGCGCCATCGAGTTTTTTTTTTCTTTTTTTTTTCTTCTTGGCTGGCAACGGCTAGTTTTTTTGAAAATGGAGCATGGTTCCAAAAGGTATATAACTGTTTTTCTTAAGATTTCAAAAAAAAAATTAACTAAAAACTTAATAAAACATTAATTTCATTAATAAAAACGTAAACATTACATAAACAAAATACATAAAACACGATACAAACATTACATAAACGTAAACATTGACAATACATAACATAAAACACCATTACGGCTGGTGTGCTTCCCATGGATGTGTGTTTCCCAGAATGAACCACACATGTTGATAGTATATCCCTATCCCATTGCGTTCATAATAAATTCGGTTTGCATTGCTGAGACGACAAGGGTCTTCACTTGTACGCACCAACTCTTTGTAAATAGCATTATACGTAAGACATTCAAGGTTGATTCTTTTCCATTAATCTATAATACTATTTTTAGTACGGTGCTCACCATTAGTCTGATCGTTGAACGCTTGTGTAACGACATTACAAAAAGAACATTCATTCACAATGTCTGGAGATTCGCTAACAGCAAGCCATACGTTAGCTAGCAAGCACTCTTCTTCCATTGACCAAAGATTATTCATTGTGAAATGATTTAGAAGTGAAGTGTATGTAAAATTGTATGATAATGTATGCTTTATATATGGGTGTATAAACGTTTAAAATTCAAATACATGGGCGGGATTATTTTGAACATTTAAAATTCAAATACATGGGCGGGATTGTTTTAAACGTTTAAAATTCAAAAGTGGGTGGGCGGGATTATTTTGAATTTCATATCAATCAATGGCTAGATTATTGACTCTATAACACCCATCCACAGCTCACACACAATTCACAAATAATCTCACACAATTCACCTATTCTATCACACATAAACTCAGACCAATTCCTCGCAAAGACTTCTCGCAACAATCCCCTCAGTACACCGTGACTATCTCGCAATATTCCCAAGCACCGTGACTTCTATACAATTCCCAGTGAACACGAACTTCTCCCACGACATTTCCAGCAAATGAACGGTAACACTTTATCCGGAACCATATATCCGGTATTCCAAAACAACCCGAATCAACCGTGAATAATCCACCACCAAAACCAACCAAAAAAATATTTTTTTTTTTTTTTATTTTGTTCACGATCATGCGTTGACTGACTGAAGAACTGTTATGAGCAAGATAGCCAAGAAGTGTTACGTCTAAGCAGAGGAAGAGAGCATGAGAGATAGCTCGTGAAGGAGCACGTACGAAGCTAAAAACAGCTCGAGAAAACAGCTCGATTGTCGCAATGGCGAATAGAAAATGGAAATGGCACGTGTTGCCCAACGAGTGAGGAGATTACGAGTGTTGTCGAGTCAATGAGGCTATTGTGTCGGATGATATCGTTTTATGAGTCGTAGTTTTGTTTAATCGCAAGTCTTCCTATGGGTATTTTAAATTTCCGTTTACTGTATATTAACTATGTAATGTCGTTTATATAATATTAATTGAATTTTATTACTACGTATATATTCTGTGTATTATTAATTTGAAAAAAAAGAAAAAAAAAAAAACTAAAAAAAAAAAAAAAAAAAAAAAACCGACGCACCAGAAATTCTGGTGCCAACAGATACCCCCTTGAAATGAGATGTCAGTGAGATTTTTTGCCTGACGTCGCTAGCATTTTTCCTACGACACGAGCCCAACGCTCAACGCGCTAGCCTAACGGCCTACGATAAAAAAAAAAAAGAAAAAAAAAACAAAAAAAAAAAAAAAAATAAAACACATTACTCTGATAAAGGTAGAACTGTATTCCTTAGACAAAACATGCAAAATCCAACATATAGAATCCAAATTTTATATTGGAAGCTTTCCCGCATTTATATGGCAATTACGTAAAATCTTAAACAAATCATATGTCTTAATTTAATGTAAACAATGAATGAATAATTCAATTAATGAAATGACAACTCGAAATATGAAAATGACATGTAAATACTTGTTTCCAAGTTACCTTGACACCTGTCTTTCCAGATCATCACGTCCCAAATCAAAGTCTCATGCTTGTTTTTTTATGTGGTATCGTTGTATAACAATTAAATTATGGGCTTGTCTTAAGTCTCGACCAATGTTCTAAAAGGCGTGAGGCGTGGCGTGGCGGCACAGCCACGCCTCAAGCTTTACGCTCCTTTGCGAAGCCTTGGCGATTCTTAAAGCGTGCTTAAGGCGGCAACAAAATATTTATAAATTTATGTATTTATAATTTTATATCATTTTATAAGAGTAATTTCAAATACTAAAGCCCAAATCCCAAATAGCCAGGCCCAAATACGAGGCCCAAGTAGGAATTAAGTTTTGAAATTACGAGGCCCAAGAAAGAAATAACCCAAATACTTGAAATTCAAGCCTAAATCCATAAATCCCCTAAATGCTTCTAAAAATGGCGCCACGCCTTACCAAATAGGCGCGCCTTTGCACGCCTTTTCGCGCCTTATTCCACGCATTTTCAAACGACGCCTAGACCTCACGCCTTGGTCCATTTCGTGGTGCCGAGGCCACGCCTCGTGCCTTGGCGACGCCTTGACGCGCCTTTTAGAACACTGGTCTCAACCATATCCAAACAATAACAATGTAACTTTTCTACCTCTAAGTAGCGGTGATCAATGGTCTAAAATCGGACAGGACCGACTAAAGCCATACCGGTCTGAAACCGATTAGCCCAAAATCTTAGACCGAGGACCGGACCGAATGGGTTCGGTCCAATCTAGGTTGGTCCAGTCCAGTCTTTCGGTTGGTCCGGTCCAAGAAGGCATAATAGTGGGTTTTACGTAAGGCCGGTCCAGACCGGACCGAGACCGAAAAAAAAAAAAAAAAAAAAAAAAAAAAAAAAAAAAAAATCCAGACCAAGACCGGATAGCTTGTCGTTCGGTTTGGTCGGTTTTCATTCAGTCCTCTCGGTCTGGGTCGGTTTTGAGTCTGCAATGCTCAGCCCTACCTCTATGTATTTAAACATAACGTAGTGTTCTCTTACGGATTCCGTTTAAATATAAATTTTAGCTCGGCTCTATATTGTATAAAATTTAAAACTTAATTAACATTTGGGCACAAGCTAGGTTGCTTAGTCATCTAGGTAACACGTTGTATAATATTACACGTGAATAAACTTTTATTACAATTAATCATATAGTATCTTAGTGTCCATTAATTTCCCCAATCATTTACGACGAAGTCGTTTTCATTTTCATTTTATATTCATATAAACTTGTTTTTCAATAATCACATGTTAAATCAATGACACATACTCACATTTGTATATCAAATTAATTTCTTAGTCATAACATATTGGCGAACACTTACATAAACAATATTCTTTGAATATCAACTATCAAGTTAAGATAACTATAATATATGGTCAATGTGGATTATAAAACCATATTACTTTTTATAAGATTATTGGATAACTAATACGTCATTTGTTATTAGGACATGAAATCTATCCTGCAATTATATATCTTTAATTTGAAAAATGAACAAAACGAGTAAAGAGCTATAAAATACAAACACGGAACGACCGAAAAATGCTAATTTGTCAATGCCTTGCAATATTATATCAAAGCAATGAGTTGAAACTCGTTTTCTTAGCTTTTATAATATTGGTTTATGATACTCAATCAATTATTATGAAATTTTAATGATTGAAACATGTTGACATTACTAGCTAAGGAAACGTGATAAGTCAAAATTTGAATAAGTTTATTATATTAATGAACAACTCATAAAAAAATTAAAAATATTTCCCGCCACGTACGATATAATATGAAAGTATGAAACCTAGAATTTAGTTATACGGAGAACTAATTTATTTAAATGTAAATGTAAACAAATTTTTTATTTGAGTTTTAAGCTCAATAAAGCAAATTGTATGTCCTGCTAAAAGGATTAATCAACTAGAAAGAAGTTGATCGAGCGTGTAATTGACCTGTAAATTATCATTTCTTTGAAAAAATGACTATCTAAACACTAAATAACGCATAGTAAGGTTGTTATTCGAGTTAATTCGACCCACATAGTGGTTACTGATTTTCGAAAGTTGATACATTAACTATGAGTACTTCACATGTAACTAGGGGGTGTTTGATTTCGACTTAATTTACTTAGGGGGGGTTTGATTTCAGCTTAATTGACTTAGGGAGTGTTTGATTTCGACTTAATTGACTTAATATGAAAAAAACTGAATTAATTAAGTCATATAAAAACTGTTTGTTTGTCACTTAATAGAGAAAACTGACTGAAAATATTAAGTAATAAAACTGAGGTTGTCTGCATTAAGTCATCTCTTAATTAAACATGACTTAATGAAAAATTTTAACAAACAAGCCCTTAATATGAAAAAAACTGAATTAATTAAGTCATGTGGAAACTGTTTGTTTGTGACTTAATAGAGAAAGATGACTGAAAATATTAAGTAATAAAACTGAGGTTGTCTGCATTAAGTCATCTCTTAATTAAACATGACTTAATAAAAAATTTTAACAAACAAGTCCTTAATATGAAATAAAATGCATTAATTAAGTCATATGAAAACTGTTTGTTTGTGACTTAATAGGGAAAGATAACTGAAAATATTAAGTAATAAAACTGACTTATTTGCATTAAGTCAACATGACTTAATAAAAAAATGACAAACAAGCCCTAACCCTAATAAAAGTTCGAGTTTTTTGGGTTATATGGATATGGGTTATGCAGATTTTGGGTCCACCGAATAAGCACTATTACAAGGGAAAAATATGACAATACTGGAATCATAAAAACACAGTTTTAATATCACTTATTTTGATTAACCCGAAACTCAATTAAGCTAAGCTTGCAAACCTAAAATCCGATCCTATTAACTATTCGAGTTAATCGAGTTGACTCGAATAATATGTTTTTGTAGTGTAACTTGTCAAACTTTTGTAGTGTAACATGTCTAAAATGTATTGTTGTTTTTGTAAATTTTTTAGTTTGTAACAAGATTAGTAATCCATTTTTTTTAATTATCAAAATTATCCTTTGAATATAACTTTTAGCTCCGCTTTTTATTTACTTGCATAAAAATAAAAGTTCAATTAACATTTGGGCGCAAGATAGGTGTTTGAGGAAATTTTCATAGATGCTCTTTAGCTGTGAGTTTTAAGAGGTTTTGCAGCTGCTACTTCGTCTCTTAGGCTGAAATAAGAAAGAACACCATTAGCTTGTTCATGGGGTTTTAATCCGGGACCATGCTCCAGCGTGAGAGTAAGTGTCTCCTCGGTATAGATTATGGTGAGAGAAAGTAAAGACTAGAGAGAGATAGAGAGTTTGGAGCGGAGTGTGTGTGAATCTCCCACATCCACTGAGCTGGATAGCTTTATTTATACTAGCTACCTGAAGTGTGCTCTACGACACAAGTACTATGGAGACATGGTTGTCACTTAGGTGCAACGTGTAAGTCGTTGATGAGCACCAGTCTTGGCTTTCGGAGTTTAGGTTTTCGCCACACTCTAAGTACTAGTTGTGGACGAACCCCTACACTATTCGTAGCTCATCGTACAACATATGTCAGCTACTGCCGTACTTGTTCCGATGTAGGCCATGCTCCATCGTCATTGCCTTCGGACCTGAGGTGACCTTCGTCACCCCAGCTACTCCGGAGGACTGCTCCAACATGGAGTCGTTTTCTTCTAGTTTATCTTAGAAATATTGGGGACTGATTACGATTATATCCTCTGGAGTATCCTGAGAAGACCATACTTCATCATAGATACCTCCATCCAGACATATTTATCTAGGATGGAGGATACCTTGGTTGCTAACATACTTCCCATGGATTGAGGATACCCTTGTTGCAGACATAATTCCCAAGGATGAAGAATACCTTTGTTGTAGACATGCTTCTCAGGGATGCAGGATGTTGTAGACATACTTTCCAGGAATGAAGGATACCTCCGTTGCAGACATACTTCCCAAGGATGGTGGATACCTCCGTTGCAGCCATACCTCCTTGGGATGGAAGATACCTCCATCATAGATAGGCATTTTTTGGATGACTCCGAAGGAGCATCTACGCTAAGACTAGTTTGCTTAGTCATCTAGGTAACACGTTATCATGTTGTATAGTATTACAAGTGAATAAGCTTTTATTACATTCAATCATGGTATTTTAGTGTCCATGAATTTCCCCAATCATTTATAATGAAGTCGTTTTCATTTTCATTTTATATTTGTATAAACTTGTTTTCCAATAATCACATGTTAAATCAATGCCACATACTCACATTTGAATATAAAATTTCTTAGTAATAAAAACATATTGGCGAACACAAACAGGATTATTTGAATATCAAGTTAGGACAACTATAATGGTCAATGGATTATAAAACCATATTGGTTTTTATAAGATTATTCGATAACTAATACGTCATTTGTTATTAGGACGCAAAATCCATCTACTATTATATATCTTTAATTTGAAAAACGTAAAAACGTGTAAAGGGTTACAAAATACGAACACGGAACGATCGACAAATGCTAATTGTCAATGCTAATTGTACCTCTAACGTGAAATTAAGCATTTATAAAACTGATTTAATATGATCAAGCAATTATTACGAATTTCAATGATTTAAACATGTTGATATTACTAGCTAAGGAAACGTGATAAGTCAAAGCCTAAATAACTTTATTAGTTTATTATATTAATGAAACTCGTCAAAAAGAGTAAAGTATTTGCAGCCACAGTATATATATGAAACATATTATTTAGTTATAATTATTGATTTGAATGTAAGCGTAAGCAAATTATATTTTTTAGTTTTAAGCACAATAAAGCAAATTGTGGTGCAAAAAGGATTAATTAACTAAAACGAAGTGAAACCTGTAAGTTGACGAAACAACTAATTGACATGTAAATTGTCATTTTTTGGACATTAGACAATCTAAACACTAATTAACGCGTACTAAGGCTGTTATTCGAATTAATCCCACCCGCATAGTGGTTACTAAGGTTTTAAAGTTGATATATTAAATAGGGTTAATAGCATGTAATAACAACGTACGTTCCCATTTGTTCTATTATCAGATACGAACCCAAAAGATTACCATAATCACCATCCAACTCTTTGTTCCGTTAGTCATTTTGGCATGTTTCAGCAACTTAATTTCTCATTTGTTTCATTATCATACGTTTTGACTAACGACCGTTTGTAATTAACTAAAAAATATGTTTTCTTACGTTTTCATACGTGTTTATCCGTTTTCTTACATTTTCATACGTTTTTATCCATTTTTATACGTTTGCGCCCGCTTTCTTATGTTTTTGTTCGTTTGCACCGTTAGTCCTTTTAACTAACGACCATTTGTAATTAACTCAAAACATGTTTTTCTTACATTTTCATGCATTTTTATATATTTTCAAGCGTTTTTGTTCGTTTTTAAACATATTTTTGAGTTAATTATAAATGGTCGTTAGTCAAAAGGACTAACGATGCAAACAAAACGTAAAGAAATGGGCAAAAATGTATAAAAATGGATAAAAACGTATGAAAACATAAGAAAACGTATGAAAACGTAAGAAAAACATATTTTTGAGTTAATTACAACGGGTCGTTAGTAAAAAGTAAAAAGGACTAACGATGCAAACAAAACATATGATAATGAAACAAAATTTGAAAGTTTGATGGGTATTGTGGTATTTTTTTAGGTTCGTATCTGATAATCAAACAAATGGGAAAGTACGTTACTATTACATGCCATTAACCCTATTAAATACGAGTACTTTATATGTAAGTGACCCTAATAAGAGTTTGAGTTATTCGAGTTATTCTGTATAGGTTTTGCAGGTTTCGAGTTCACCGCATAAGCCCTATAGAAAAAGAATAACAAAATTGGAAACATAAAAATACAACTAAAAGATTCCATATACTATTGTTACTCAAAACTCAAATATGTTAAGCTTGCAAACCCAAAAACCCGATCCTATTAAGTATTCGAGCTAATCAAGTTAACTGAAATAAACCGATTAAAATACATACACCCGGATAATCTGACTAACAAGTCTAGTTTAGTTCAGTTAAGGTCGGGTTTTACAGGTTCATATATTTTTAACAACGCTGCCCCTAGCTAGCTAATGTTGCATACATCTCTATTAAAAATTGATCAAACATCTTCTTGTTTGATTTATCACTCACAACAACAATAACATACCCAATATCGACGTGGCGGGATATGGAAGAGATGGAAATAGACATATCCTACCCCTAACTAGGATAAACCCGAAGGTATGGAGACTGCATCTAGAAAGATCTCCGGCAAGTGTAAGCATGCGGGTAAGAGAGCTCGGAATATAATGCAAGTGTAAAAGCGTGCAATAACAAAGATGAAAAGACTAAATGACATAAGACGGAAAGCAAGCAAACAAACATACAAAGGAAATAGACATAAAAGCAATAAAAGAACTTGGGAGGAAAAGGACAAAAACATATAAAAGTAGAAACCACAAGTGAACACAATAAATAAAAGGTAAAGCGTTAAAGAGACAACGGGACACAAGCATAAGCATAAATAAAAACGCCTAAACGAAAAAGGTAAGGGCACCTAGAAAAACCCAAGCAAAGAAAACGAGGGCAAAAAAAATAATAAATAAATAAATAAATAAATAAAATCTAAACATGGCAGCGCTAAAGGAACTTAAACCTAAGTAAAAGCAAAAGAGAACAAGAGAAGACACATAACGCCTAAAAAGCCTAGAGGAAAGAAAGCAAAGGAAATCTAAATAAAAAACGCAAGTGAGAAGGCTACTAAGAGATGCCTATAAAGCCTAAATGCAAAAACTACCTCTAACCCTCAAACAATCTAGCCCAAATCACCCGTATATTCTTATCCTATCTCTCTACGCATTTCTATCTGAGGTCATGTCCTCAGATAAGAGGATCTACTTCATGCCATGCTTAAGTCTATCATCTCACTTAAGTTTAGATTTACCCTTCTTCTCCAGTCGTCGACTATAAGAGCTTCGACTCTCCTTATTGGCGTTGATTGTGGCCTCCTCCTGACATGTCCAAACCACCTCACTCTTCCTTCCCTTATCTTGGGGATTATAGTTTCCTCTTCAAGTTTAGTTCTAAAAACTGCGTTCGGGATCATGTCGAACATAGTTTTACTACAAGTCCACCTTAACATTTTCAATTCCGCCACTTCTTCCATGTTTGCTTGAACTATTGTGATCAGCCAACGCTCTGAACCGTACAAGATAACTGGCCTAATTGTCACCTACTAAAATTTTTTATTTAGCTTATATAGGGGACCTTCTTATCACAGAGTACTCCTAACGCCGCTTTCCATTTCACCAAACTAGCTCTAATACGGTGGGTTACGCCATCGTCTACCCTCCCTGATTTGTGTATCACTTAATCTTAATATCTAAACGACTCCTTGGCTGAGGATCTGGTCACCGATAAGCATATCACTCACGTATCTGTAAACTAAAGTTGATTTTCGTAAGTCTACTTTTCCATACAACATGTTACGCATTGAGTATGTTTCTATCACTACAATTTATTTAGTTTATAAAAAAACAAAGACAAGATTGAGTCAAATTCGGTTGTTTCAATTGTGTAATAATATTGTTTGGCAAGTTATGCCACTTGTAGTTCCAAGTCATCACTTAAATAATCAAACAAACCTCATGCACCATGAATATAGTCTACCATTTAATAACCAAATAATAAGTGGCATTACACGTCTTCAGATTTACTACCAACTTCTATTTCCAAGTCATAGGTATTTTTGTCCGACTGTCGTCCAATGATACATAACGTCTTGGATTTACTTACTTCAATCATTGGTATTTTTGTCCAATAATTATAACATTACGTCTTTTTCATCTAAATCAAAATGATTTGTTTAGAATAAAAAATAAACAAGCTTGCAATTTGAAAGAAAAAGAAATGCCTTTATAAAAAATCAATTTTACGAAACAAAATTTCATCGATATTCTCTGGTATCACGAAATCCCTTAGTTCCGTCCTAAAGTGCAAGTAAAGGTGAAATATGACGGATTTTAAGTAACCTATATTGAAATGGCAAAACCAAGATAAGCTTTAAAAATGGTTGTCACAATAGTAACGGAGCAGCAGCCGAACACAAAGATTATTAAAATGTGTAATATAAGAGTTTTATTTAAAAAGTGGGTTTACTTTTCATATATTAGTGAAATAACTAACCCATGATTAAAACAAAAAAATCGACCGGGTGCAATTAAGAAAAACCAAAACAATAAACTTTTTTAAGAAAACCAACACTACGAAACAAAATTTCATCGATATTCTTTGATATCACGAAATCCTTTAGTTTCCTCCCAAAGTGCAAGTACAGGTGGAATATGATGAATTTTAAGTAACCTACATTAAAAAGACAAAACCAAGATAAGCTTTAGTAATAAAAATGCCTTCAAATTTTTTGAGTTTCAAGATCGAAATACAAAAAAATGAGAATAACCCAATATATAAGAAAATCTTGTCTACCATTATTCATCATATTTGGCATATCATTTCCAAGAAAATAATGCATCTTTTACGTCTTTTAGATGAGAAAAAGACAAACACGAGGGTTCGAGAATCGTTTTGATTTACTTTAAATAGTTGGAGCAATATTATTATTTGTCTTCTTCATCTTTGCATATTGATTTGGAAGAAATAAAATACAAAAACGAGATAAAAATAAAATAAAATAAATAAAATAAAAAAGGCTGTTAATATATAATGGGTTCCGTATCCAACAAGTACTACGACAATAACGATAAAAATAAAAAGATTGCTTGGATTAAAATGCTCCATATATTGGGCTGGGCCCATTAGGTTCAATTATAAAGAGAATCTATAAAAGAATAAAAAAAATAAATTAACAAAGTTAAAATGATTTTATTCATCTTGATTTGTTTGATTGCAAACCTACTTGCATTTCATATATTCGAAATATCTCTTCATGTTTGGAAATAAAATCGACCATACAATAATGATTTTAGGGGTGTGCAGAATTTGGGTTTCCCCTGCAAAAACCAAAAATTGAAACCGAAACGAACCGAACTAAAAAAAAAGAATAAAATTTGTAACCAAACTGAATTTGCCAAAATTAAACCGAATCGAATTAAATATTCCATTTTCGGTCCGGTTAGAAAGAAACCGAACCAAACACCAAATTCATATAAATATATACTTTTTATATATGAGATTTATATTAAAAGAAAAACAATAAAACTCTTTTATGGTATAAATATAACATTTTTTAAACTTGATTTTTTTTTTTTTTTTTTTTTGCAAAAAACCATTTAATTAAATAAATAATAATTAAAATTATTTAATTCGGGTTATTCGGTTCGGTTTTCGGTTATTAGGTCTAATCCAATTTGAATACAATTCGGTTTGGTTTTTGATTTTACACAGAATTTCTTTTAGCCAAAATAATTGAACCGAATAAACCAAACAACCCGATCGAACCAGTGAACACCCTAAATGATTCCAAAGTTTTTGCTTGTGAAGATTAGACGTTGGTGCTATGAAAACCAAACACATCGTGTGACATGACACATAAAAGGGAGGAAACCGGGATTCATTAATCGGTTCAAACCATCGAGTTATGCATTATCTATCAAGGAAGAAACATAAGCTACATAGTTAACATTTACAAAGTTTTGAAACAAGAAAGCGTATTTGACAAACATAGCTGTTATGCACCCAACATATATGCAATGCAACTTGTCCCTTTTTTCCTCCTTATAATTTGGCAATAATGTAAACATTAAGGAAAATTTGCAATTATCAAGTTGACTTTTATACGAAAAAACAACGTAGTCAGGGATGATTATGGGGTGCGACATTACCTGTAATACATATGGCTGCGACAACTGATTGTAAAGCAACAGTACAGTATTACAAGTACAAAAATGGTAACAAACCCCTTTACGGGCCACCGGCTGGTCTTCCAGTTAATATAAGAAATATAAATCGCGTAACAGCATAACCAAAAAAAAAAAAAAAAAAGAGTTGAAACTTTGTACCAACTTAATACACCAAAATATTTTCATTTGTTTTTAGTGTCCATAACATACGAGTAAAAGTCACAGTTTCAAGTCAATAAACTTATGACAAGTTGAAAAAATAAAAGCCTGTCATTAGTTAGTAAAATGTAAGAAATCTCAAATAAAATTTCTATGAGGTGCAAAGAGCCTTGAAGTGGCAACATCAACCTTTTGAAAAAGGAGTGATTTACTTGATTTGAATTTATATGACGGTAGGCTTAAATCACGTGAATTAGTTGGACAAAAGATCCAAAACCATGGTTATTAAAAACATATATTAATTTTTCAAGTTTCGTAAAGAGTGTTTGTTTCGGCTTATATAATAGGCTTAAACTTGGTTTTCGGCTCATGTTATATAAGCCTATTTTTTGTGACTTATTTTCAAATTCTTATATTTATCATGTCGTAACAAGTTTATAGAAGCTAGCAGGGTGTTCATCGGTTCGGTTCTTAGTTAATCGGTTTATTCGGTTAAAAAAAAATTTGGGTCATAACCGAAAACCGAACCGAACCGAAAATATCTAATCTATATATTTTTTAAATTTAATTATATATAATTTTTTGCAAAAAAAGAAAAAAAAAATCGAGCATAAAAAGTGTTTTTTATATTAGTATAAAATTTTAGTGGACATTATATATATATAAAATAATATAAATATATATAAAAAAATATATATTTATATAAATTCGGTTTTCGGTTCGGATAGCTAAACACATATCGAAACCGAAAACCGAATTTTTAATTCGGTTCGGTTCGGTTCGGTTCGGATAGATAGTTTCAAAATACGTTACAGAAAGTGAGCAAAGAGCCAAAGACACAAGTCAAAAGCCAAGCTAAATCAAATTAGCCCAATTTGATTGTTAAGAAAAAGCCCAATAAAAACAAGCCCAGAAACTCTAAAACCCCAAAAACATAAAACCCCTTATTACTTTGGTTTCATTTGAAAGCCCTAACCTTAAACCCTGTTGTTGTTTGTTGTTTTTATCAAACAAGAACATTCGTGTGTTTGAAAGAGCAGCAGCAGCAGCCAGACATGGTTTGGTTTCAATGTGAAGACTGTGGAGACAATCTCAAGAAACCAAAGCTTCCTAATCACTTCAGATCTTGCTCTGCTACCAAGGTCCTCTTTTTTTTATATAAATTTCATTCATTTTTATATATGGGTTATTTTCTTATTTTTTTTATATATGTTAAGATATGTGTTTGTGTTGGTGTAGTTATCATGTATAGATTGTGGGCAAATGTTTGGGCAGCAGACTGTTCAGTCTCACACTCAGTGCATCTCCGAAACGGTACCCTTTTTGCTTTTTTTTATAAACTGTTGTGTTTTTGAATGTTTAGGGGTGTTTGGATTAGGTTTTNTGTTTTGTTTTTAATTTTTAGGGGTTTTTGGATTAGGTTTTTTTATAAACTAAAGCTAAGTTTTTATAGCTTATTAGAAGCATATTCATTTGAGGGTATAGACTTATATAAGCTATAGTATCAAGTTGATAAGCGTGTCATAGGATTAGCTTTACTTTTTGGCTTATTTGACATTGGAAACAAGGACGGAACTATGTAGGGGCAGGGGAGGGCCCCGGCCCCCCAAAATTTGCGGCACCTAGTGTAAATATTATAGGTTTTAGAGGTAATTTAGTTGAGGTTACAAACAAATCTCCGATTCGGCCCTCCCAAAATAAATTCGGCCCTCCCAAAAAAAATGTTCAAGTTCCGTCTATGATTGGAAAAGCTCATTGCTTGATAAGCTTGTAAGACAAAAAATTTGAGCTTTTAGCTTATCAACCTGATAAGCTTATAAGCCAAAAGATAAGTTTAAATGGAGTAACTGTAGCTCACAAGTTTAGTTTTATTGGCCTATAAGCTTGTCAACCTGATAAGCTTATAAGCCTAATGAAAGTGAGCTCATAAGCTCACTTTTTTTGGCTTAGAAGTCTATCTACTTGAACTTATAGCTTATTAAAGCCCATAATCTCAACTTGATAAGCTCATTAGCCGGAAAAAAATAAGCTTAAAACCCATAAGCCTGGAAAATAAGCTAATCAAAACTCTCTAAAAATGGGCTTATCAAGCTTTTAATATGCTCATAAGACCATCAAATAATATAAGACAAACACGCTTAATAAGCAATGTAAGACACCAGTAGATTGATGGATTGAGCTTTAACTTTTTAAAGCGGTGAGAAAGGACAATTTGCTTAAGCTTATATGTCAGGTGATTTGAACTTTCACACGTACGGTAAATTGGGTTTTAATTGTTGTGTCACTTGTGCTCGACTGCTTGTTTGGAAGGTGTCATCTGCTGTGCAGTTAGTCATACCTACTTGTAAGCTGAAGCAATAGTAGAAGCTTCTATAGTTGCCATAAGTTTTTAGGAATGACATGTGTGATCATGATTCCACACTTTCAGACAATCTAGTTGTTGCAAAGTCTATGAACACCGGACTGCATTTGCAGCACTCTTCTTATATGGAAATGATATAAGGTGTTTGGTTTGAGAGTATGGGTTTTGAGTTTAGCATCATATCTGCAATAAATTGGGGATTTTCCATAATCCATACGATTCTGCCTTTTGTTAAGCCTATATCACTAATGAATTCTGACTGCAAAACGAAGGCCACCTCGTTTTCCAAAGTAATCGGGATATGCTATATTGCTATAATGAGCCCAAAATAATTTGGAGAGTGGAAAACGTTGTTATAAACCATAAAAAAGTTGGTTAACCTGTGCACACCACTCCTTTGGTGGACTGCCTCGCTCATATTTACATCCCATAATAGCTTTTTCTAATACCAAGTTTTGGATTCCAATTTTTTGAGCAAACCATGTTATGCTGTCTTACCCATAGCTTCCTCAAGACCTCAGCCAGTACCTTGCTTCTATGTTCTGTTATTTGTTGAGTAGCCTCACAGCTACCTCAATGTACGCAGATATGCTGCACTCATCATCTGTACATGCTTGCCTGACACTTTTAGCTTATTTGATCACCATCATATTGAGCCTTCCTTTCTGCTAATGGTTTGAGGATAGTCCTAGTTTTGGAGATTTAGCATTTTGGACCTAAATAGCTAATAGTACCACAAACACGGGATTTGTTTTTCTCATGATTTTGTTTGCTGTTATTGTATTCTGAGTACTATCCGTTGGACTGTCACATTTGCGATAATAAGGTGTTGATTGTTGCTTTACATTTGGTCGTTTGGAAAGTGTCATCTGGTATGTTGTTAGTTTGGCAGTTAGACCTGCTTGTAAGATGCAAAAATGATTATATTAGATGTTTTTTTTTTTAAGTGCCGATAGATTTTAGGATATGACATGTGATCTTGTTTCCACACTGTCATCATGAGTGCTATTTTATTTGTCTTTTTGGTTTTGGTCTAATGAGAGGCTTGCAAAGTCTATGAACATCGAATTGCAAAACTCTTCCTAAATGGAAATGATATGTGTTTGGTTTGAGGACTATCCGTTGGACTTATTGATTTATTTGTTTGGTTTTGATCTTGTTTCCACACTGTCATCTTGAGTGCTATTTTGTTTCCACACTGAGCACTATCCGTTGGACTTATTGATTTATTTGTTTGGTTTTCAGGAGAAATATGGTCCAAAGGGCCTAAATAAACCTTCAAACGGCACACCAGGAAAACCAAACAGTGCCGCAAAGCCGAAACCAGAGGTCGATATCAATGTCGGATTATCTCAACGTCCTCCATGGTTCTGCAGGTTTGCTTAACCAGCAACTCGTTTTACTCCAACAATAAAAAGATTTTGAAACGCCTATGATTTCATATCAATATTTTACCATAATGTTCTTTCAACTTGCAGTCTATGCAATACCAGCGCTACTAGTCAACAAACATTGCTTTCACATGCTGATGGGAAGAAACACAGAGCAAAAGCACGAGCATTCCATGCATCAAACCAGCCACCCAAGGAGGCGGAGGAACCCACACCTAATACCGAAGTTAAATCTGAAAGCGTACAAAATAATGATTTGCCGGTGAACGGGAATGTTAAGGAATTGGATGCATCTGAAAGCAAGAAGAGAAAGATTGAAACAGTTGAAAACAGTGGGGAAGTGATTCAGAATGAAAATGGCAAATCAGAGAAAACGAAGAAAGTCAAAGGAAACAAAAAAGACGGTGAGAAGGAAATAAAGTGGAAGAAGATAATAACCGCAGCCTTAAAATCGGTATGTGTATGAAACTTGTTCCATAAGCTAGTCATGTTTGTTCTTAGTTTTTCTATTTCTATATATTTTAAGATGTATTTGATGTGTGTGATACAAGGCTGATGGCACTTTGAAGATGAGAAAGCTACAAAAAGAAGTTCTGAAGATTGTTAGGGAATCTGGCTCAACAATAGACGAGGACCAACTAGTATCAACCTTTGAGCATAATGTTAGTTCGAAACAGTATTTTTTTCTACCTTGTGATGTCAAACGATAACAACGTCCTTACTCCTTACCCTTTGCAATTTGCATAGTCTTAACAAAATGTCATTTTTGTGCAGGTCAATTCAAGCTCCAAATTTTCTGTTAATGGGAAGCATGTACAACTGGTTGCAAAAAGTTGAAAAGACCGAAGCTTAGTGTTTGCAAACTGAGTACCTCAAGAACTTCAAATTTATCACCTGATCACATAATGTGAGAGCAACCTTGCCTAGTTTCTAGGCATCAAAGCATTTGTTTTGTGATAGACTCGTGTAGATGAAAATTTTGAGAGGCATCCTTATTAAACAAATGACGAGATCTGATCATATTATTTGAACTGAAATGGTTGTTTAATGAAAGTGTCGGCCAGTTTTTATTTTTGCCAAACTCTGATATAATTGCAAGCACCTATCTATTGACAACAAGAACATTTGCTCATTATCTGGATAATGGTGTAGTAAATCACTCGATTTTTGCACGTTTTGTAAAAATTCCTCGTGCCTGTAACAAATGCAGCATCCTAGCTAGCCAAACTTGATCATTTAAAGATCTAACTTTGAGTCTAAAATATGAATGTACTTTATATGTACACCATCAAAGCTACATACAGAGTCTAAATATATAATCTCAAACAAAATTAGTCTTTACAGTATACATATAGTTATAACTTTAGTGATTTAAAAAGCCGGATCTTAAAGAGTGACTTATATCAATGAAGTATCTCTAATTGAACTTTATGTCTATATTTACTCTTTCTTTACTATTTTACTTAATTTAACAATATGTATTACTATATACATACTATCAGAAGTACATACATGCAGTCGAAATCCAAAACAAAAACCGTTAAAAGTATATTAAAAACGAAACTTATTAAACAGGTAAAAGAACTATAAGCAAAAATCTATTCCAATACCTTGTGCGTGAAAGGGGATCTAAAACTACAGTAGTATAGAAATATGCAACATTATTAGTGAAAAAAAGTGAAGTAATTAAACGATTTACACAATAACAAGACGCGTGTAACAACACAAATTCATAAGAATAAAGACGATATAAGTCGGGGAAAATTAGAGAATAAAACCTTGAAAGTTTTTGGCAAAACATAAACAATCTACTAATAGGTACTAATTCTACTCAAAGAGTCTTTTAACTATAGTCACTGTTCTTAAATCCCTTTCTTCTACTTCCGACGGCGTCTCCTGAATGTCAGGTGTAACTTTTAGGGCCAGTTTTGGCTTATTTACAATATCATCTTTATATTCAGGGACACAGATTGATTCTATATATATTTTCTCCTCAGCATCAAATAGCTCTACATCTTGAACCTTTCTAGTGATAGTCACTACGCATTTCGTGTGTGGTTTGATGATAAATGTATCTGGTGTTATGTTATAGAGCCCGGGATGCGTTGTTTTGATAACATATGCGATATGGAAAGGGGTGTGGTTATTCAACGCCTGTGTCACTATGAATCCTTTCTTGGGATCGAACTTGTGTTTGTATTCACTGCATTGAACTTTAGCCTTTTTGAAGAAAAATCCATTCTTGACAATTTCTGCATGTACGTATTCCATAATAATATAATTAGTTAACGCCGTTTTATTCGACACTTAACAACATGAATATCAAATCATCTAAACATAATTAACAATAAAGTAGCTAGAACCATATCTAACAAGTAACAACGATGAACCATAGATCATTAACTAACTAATCACGTTTTATTACTAGTACTAAATCCTTCGAATGATGCACTAATATCCTTATATCTGCGTTCGATCATATTAAGTTAATAATGAACTACGAACAAGCATAACAAAACTCCCCAAATTCTTAGAAATCATTGCTATACTCTTTAACTTCTAAAACCATTGAAAAAACCCGATAAGTGCTGCATGCATGCATATAAGATCTTTTTCATATTACAAAACATTAATGTACGTGTATATAGATACCAAACATGATCGATCTACATTATGTGCTAGTGCTATACGATTAACTAGTTATACGTACCGGATACGCGAGCTCTGATTGACCTTTTCATCATCGAAACGCAGAAGAAGAACTTGTTGTTAATGAAGAACGATCGAGAAAAAAAGTTATAATCTAGCTTGATCGATAACTAGGAAGCAACAAGAAGATATATTTATAGCTGTGTGTATAATCCACCGTCAATCGTGTATTATATTTATTTTGGTAACATACCTTAAATATACGTACCTTTGATGTTCTTTTTGGTAACCGAGTAACCGACTCTCTTTTGTCACATGCTTTTGGCTAGCCAGGATCGG
>LBNU01003472.1:29647-41892 GCA_014162995.1 Artemisia annua
TTTTTTTTTTTTTTTTTTTTTTTTTTTTTTTTTTTTTTTTTTTTTTTTTTTTTCCTCTCCCTATGGTTTCCGACTTTTAGGCCGACCAGGGGTTTGAACCCACCGCCACACAGACGCAAACCAGGTGAAGCCCTCCCTTTTCAGGAGGTTGGTGTGGTCACTTAAGGTTGTTTTCTTTTCTTTTCAATTTAAAGGTCGGGTGATTTTTTGTAAACACGGGTCTATTATAATTTTCTTTGTAAAATAAGTTTAGTTTCATATTTTGGTCCCATACTATTATAAAGATGGTGTATTTTTAACCATTACTTTACATAATGTATTTTTATGATGTATTTAACATTTTAATTTTATGTATTTAATAACTTTACATGCACCTTTAATATTTGTATATTTTTAATTTAAAATTGAGTTTTCATTAAATTGAAAAAATAGCTAATTTATAACTAAAATAAATCTAGTAGCATGAAAGTATTTTATATATGTATAAAAAAAATACAATATAGTATCATATTAAACAGCTATGTATAGAAACCAAAATGAGGCGGGTTTGGGCGGGGCGTCATCCTCATCCCCTAACTCGATTGACAAATTCCTCCCCCACTCGCACCGATTCCCACCAGGGATCTAATCAGGGCGCTCCTTTGGGCGCTATACTCCCCCAAACCCTCTCGTAACCTGATTAGCGTGCCCCGCCCTACCACAATTAGTTCGGGTTTCCAGTTTCCTTGTTTAGCTCAAGTATTTTGCCATCCGTAGCTATGTGGCATATTTGAATATGTACATTTTTTTAACAATAAATTTGGTGATATGAATAATTACAAAAAAACGTTTACATACGTGGAGCTCTTTTGCAGGTAATTTTCTTCCATAATTTATAGAAATAACATTTGTAATAACCCGCATTTGGAAAATATTTGGCGACAAGTGACGATAAATTAAAGCATAAGTACTACAATTACAATTATTGGATAAATGGCTAAGTTACTATGTAAATAAAAGAAAAAAGAATATAAAGTGTAATATGTAAGCTGGTATTGATTAGTCATATGGGCTTACTCGTTAGTATACACATCTAGATAGCAGTTATTTGATCACACAATGCAATACAAAAACCCTAAACACATCTAATTCAAAAGATGGTTATTTCAAGTTCCAAAATCAAGTATCCTTGCGAGTTTTTGTTGTTCACGAGCGTTAATAGAATGGGAGTGTTGGTTTCATTCCTTGAATGTAGACTTTCGATTTATATTTTGGTTCAAGGTGGAAGAGTTCAGTTCTGATCTTAGTAAATCTGAAACTAATGAATACAACTGCTATAGCTTTACATTATTCTAAATCCCCATATAGAAATATAATCAAGTAATATATGAAATCATGGGTATACTCTTATATTAATTAGTAACCACTAACCAACAAGCATTAGAACCTATAGGCCACAAATTAATCTTGTAAAAGATCAAAATAAGATTATGGCAAAGTAAGCTTTGTAATTGTTTTCTAAGGTTTTGCTTTGGCCTCTTAACTATTTTATAAAACTTGGTTTAGTTAATCAAATGCTTCTGAACTATGGGATTAAAGTAATGACCACAGAAAATCAACTATATGATATAGTAAACTATGAAAAGGAAAAAGTGATTTGTCATGCATTAGCCTTTTAGNTATATATATATATATATATATATATATATATATATATATATATATATATATATATATATATATATTACTCAAATATGGTTGTGCTTTTAATTCAAGGGCTAATTCTCTAAAAAAACACTATACTTGTAAAAAATATGACTTCTGCGTAGCGAACTAAAAAAAAAAGAAAAAAAAAAAATACCTTTTTATACATCTCTAGGCTAAATTACATAAATGGTCCCTGTCGTTTGGAGAAAATTACGTCCACCGTCCCTATATTTTTTCAAAATTATTTTTTTTCGAAATAATTTTTTTTCTTATGTTTTTTCCCTATTTTTTTCAAATAAGTTTGATGATTTACACAAGTTATAAAATTTACAAGAGTTATAATTATGAATTTGGTCGAAAACTGCTTAAGTTTTGGTAGTAAACAGCCCTTGTTTTGCATTTTCATGTTAAAATCTCGCGAGTCTTGATATATAACATTATTCCGAAAAACTTTTATGTTTTACACTTTTGATGATTCGGGGTAGAAAGGGGTTAAAATTGTGTTTTAAAATCGATACAGAAACCGCTTAAGTTTTTGGTAGTAAACAGCCATTGTTTTGCATTTTCAGGTTAAAATCCCGTGAGTATTGATGTAAAATATCATTTCGGACAACTTTTGTGTTTTACACTTTTAATGATTCGGACCAGAAAGTGGTCAAAATTTTTTTTTCATATGTCGCGAAAAAAAAATTCTGAAAAAAATTATTTCAAACAAAAAAAAAATTGAAAAAAAAAAAGAATTTCAAAAAAAAAATCAGAAAAATAAGAATTTCGAAAATAAAATTTGGAAAAAAAAGGGATGGTAGAAACTAGAAACAATTTTCTCCAAACGACAGGGACCATTTATGTAATTTAGCCTAGAAACGGTGGATGCAATTTTCGCAAACCAAGAGGGGCTTAACGACAACCCTCCAGGGCTGTTGTTAGAAAAAAAAAAAAAAAAAAAAAAAGAAAAAATACTCTTGTTTTCCCAATATGAAGTCGAGTCAAACAAATTAGAAAATGACGCGCGAAAGACGGGTCTCAAAATGATGGTAGTTAAATTATCAATAATGTCATTAAGTTCCTCAATCTCAAGGTAATTTTCAGACAGAGATGAAGAAGACTTTATAGGTCAATGGTCATTGGTAAGTCTTTGTTTAAAACGTTTTACCGAATTAAAGCTACTGGTTTTACCGAAATAAAGACTAGAAATTATCATATCAAAGAAACTTTTATCGAGAAAATTAGCACTAAAAGTTATACAGACTTGGCCCTTAACAAACTCTTATCCTTTTAAGTTAAGATTCTTGTGGCTTGGAGATGATTGCAAAGAAGAATAAGCAAACAATCCAAATGGAAAATGTGGATGTGGAGCTTGGAAGAAAGGTGGATGTTGTTCAAAACACTGTCCAAAGTCTTCTTGATTGCGTCGAAAAAAATAAGAGTTTTACTAAAAAAAATTTACCATCTATTTACATGGCTCCTAGTACCCTCCGAGAACTAAGTCCAAGTTCCTTCAACCCGCGTGTCGTCTCAATTGGACCACTGCATAGAGAAGATGAGAATGTGCAAGCATTTGAAGGGCGGAAAGCAAATTTTATTCATGATCTATTGCAGCGTGTTAAATCCCCGCGAGAGCAAACGTTGGAAGCATGTGTTCAGAAGGTGACTGCTTCGATAAAACAGATCAAGGAATGTTATGCTGGAATAAAGGCCTACGATGACACCGAACTTGCGAAAATGATGGTAATGGATGCTTGCTTTATACTAGAATTTATTTACTGGTATACAGAATCTGATGAAGCAACACAATTAAACATGTTGCTTGCACAATCTATAATTTATGACCTCGTGCTACTAGAAAACCAAATCCCTTTTTTTGTTCTGAATGACATTTTTCTGTGTACTATCAAAAAATTTGAACCAGATATCTCTCTTATCGAATTTATGCTTCCTGTTCTCAAGTTCCTCAATCTCTTTGAAGCAAGCATTAAAATCAGCAACATTCGCATAAATACCACAACTACACATATCCTTGGCCTATTACATCAATGTTACCAGCCTCGATTTTACACATTATCTTACTTTTCAAGTTCAACAATCCACTCAGCAGTAGATCTAGATAGGGCAGGGGTCAGCTTTAAGCCAAACCGAGATGCAAAATGGCCTATGGCGATGGAAGTGAAGTTATATAGGTTCTTGTGCTTTCCCTGGTCTTTGGGTAAGCCTACTATCAGAATGCCTGTTTTACGCGTTCATCATTTCACTGAGTTGGTTTTAAGAAACATCATTGCATATGAGCAATCTTCTTTAGGTTATAACTATGTCACGTCGTATGCTATTGCCATGGATATGCTAATTGATACTCAAGATGATGTTGCCAAGTTGGTAGAATCGAAAGTCCTTGTGAACAATATGGGATCAAATGAAGAGGCTGCAAATATGATGAATAGCATATGCAAAGAAGTTGCTTGGGTGCATCATGGTCCCGATAAACACTGGAAAAAATTGGATACCTATTGCAATGATTATTGGCCAAAAAATATTGCACGGTTGAGGCGTACTTATTTCAGTAATCCATGGAGTATTATTGCACTAATTGCTGGAATGGTCCTGTTTGCTCTTACCGTGATTCAAACCTTTTTTACCATCAAGCCGCCTGGAAACAGGAACTAGATTTCAGTGGCAAGGTAGATTTATCTTCTTTCGTTATTTACCGTCTTACCTTTTTATGTTTTTCGTCTCTTTTAGTAAACTTGTGGATGTATCATCAATTCAGAAAACGTACTATCATGCATAGTTTGGAAAAGATTAATCCGAGAGGTATTATGTTATGCATTTTTCAGTTGTATGCTACAAATAAAGTTAACTTTTAGCTATTAATCTTATCCTTTCTTAATTTACGAAAAATATATTGTGGTGTCGAGTAATACCGAGACGTTTAGAATTTTTCACGCACGTGATATACCTACTTATGATGTGTTTCTCTTGTGTTCACCATTCCTCTTGTATTCTCTATTGTTTGACTGTTTTTATGTAGCCTAGCCATAGTGATGTACTGATGTGTTGAGTTATAAATAAACAAGGGAATACTTTCTGTTGGGATATGTCCATATCATAAATAAATATACGGCTAAAAATATGTGAGCCTATTGGGGGCACCTATGTTGCACGGGGACGGATACGAAAACGGGGATGGAGACGGAAACGGGTACTTAGAAACGTCAATATCCCAAAATTCAAGAAACGGGTACCGTCAGAAATGTTTGTATATTATATATATATATATATATATTTATTAATAAAATAAATAAACATCCAACAACAAATTGTAGATTTACAATATAACGCACAAAAGCAATATAAGCACATTATATGAGCAACATTTTAAAATAAAACTACTTTAAGCATTTTGTAAAGGTCCCGCTCAAATTTTAAGTGTGGTTATGATGTACGCAACATAACTGTTAATGCTTTACATGTTTTTGAACTTTTCTCTAACCATTACAAGACGCGACGGTGTTATATATAAAACATGCAATGATAGTTGGTAAAGAAAAAGTTAAGTCGGGGTCTTTTTAAAAATAGTCTCTCTATCGACAGAGTGATAACCGCTTATATTTAACCTTTTTACATATTTCGTATACTAGTAAGAATCGATATCATTGTTGTTCTTTTTCTTAATGGGTAAATGAGCGAGAAACTAAAGGGCAAGATCTGTTATTATTTAAATTGAAATGGTTTTTTGATGAAAGTCTCGGCCAGTTTTTATTTCTGCCAAACTCTGATATAATTGCAAGCACCTATCTACTGACAGCAAGAACACTTGCTAAATCACTCGATTTTTGCACGTTTTGTAATAATTTCTCGTGCCTGTAACAAATGCAGCATCCTAACCAAACTTAGTAATTCAAAGATCCAACTTCTCGTACTGTCATGTACATAAGTGCTGCAAATAAGTGCTGCAAAGTGCATGTGCAATTTTATTGATCCGAGTTAATGAGTCATTAATCATTTCATCACTTTCAAACGACTTTAAAGGTTACTAGTCATTTTGATGCGTGCATTGCACAAAGGTTACTAGTCATTTTGATGCGTGCATTGCACAAACAAGTTCAGCTTAGATTTATCCGGGTTAAGTTGACAAATTAGTTTTCTTTCACAGATTAAGGATACACGGAACCAGGACTAAAAATTACAGGGTGCACAAAAAAATTGAACACTAATACTAGATACATATTTCGATGGACCGGGTGCATTTAAGGTGACTTTAAGAAAAATCAATGTTATTTTTCAAAAAATAACACTACGCTGAAAAAATCTATCGGGTGCCCGGGGGAACCCTCTTGGCTCCGTCCCTGTAAGGATATATGAGTTCTAGTCCAAATATTTACAAAGAGGCTCTAAAGCTATTTAAAAGATAATAGTTGGCCAAAAGTTCAAGGTCCAGTCATAGAACATGAAGCAATAATACTGTAATTATTATCTAAAAAACATGACATTAAGTTGAATAAATTGTGGAAGAATCAGACTTAAGGGGTAATCTTCAAGATGTTATTTGCTGGACGAATTTAGAGTACATAACAGAATTTATCAGGGTTAAGCAACTCGATCAAACTCATCCGAAAGCTTCCTCACAAGGCACTTCTTCCCACCACCTGCCACGTCATCTGCCTCCTCATCAATCAACCCCACAAATCGCCTCTTTCGCTTTTTCGCTATTGGTGCAGGCGGACTACTTAAACTCTTTCCCGCCTTTTTCGAACATTTTCTAAACATAGGGCTTAAGGACTCTTCTCTTTTCTTAATACTAGTTTCGATATCACCTTCTAAACGGCCTTGCATATCTAACAAGTAATAATAAAGTAGACACTTAATTTACTCCCCTTTTGTACGTGTGTTTATCTTAAAACAAGAAGTCGATGTTTTGATTTGTGTTTTTTGTTTTATATATGTAAGAGTCGATAAATTTTCATTATATATTTACGTACGTATAATTTGAGGCCCAAGTTTAACCTTACAAATCCTAAAGATACCGACTTCATAATTGTTATGTAAACTTGAACATTAAAAAATTATCATTTAACCCCCTCCATCTTTCTAATCACAACCAAAATCCCCCCTTTATCAAACTTTCATCTCAAACAAGTCCTTCCACTAAAAAAAGAGCAATCTACAATGGAAGCCACCCCAATACCAACAAAACCCGGCTAGACCCGGATTTATCCGGTAAGATCCGGTCAAATCCGGTCAAGACCCGGACATTCCGGCCAAAACCGGATAATCCAGCCAAAACCCGGCTAGAACCGGATAATCCGGCCAAAACCCGGCTAGAAGCGGATAATCCGGCCAAAACCCGGCCAGACCCGGATATTCCGGCCAAAACCCGAATAGACCCGTCTGGAACCGGACAAGACCCGGAAAGACCCGGCTATATCCCCTAACTGCTTTTAAAGATTGTTTTTCAGCTTATTGGGTGTGTGGATTAGCTTATTTATCGGGCCTATGAGCTAATTTGAACTTTGAAAAGCTGCCCACATTTTGGGCTTATGAGCTTATCAAGTTGAGCTTATTAATTAGCTCGACTTCTTAAGCTCAGAAACCGAAAAGAGTGGACTTATGAGTTCTTCCGATTTCAAAAAAGCCCGAAAAAAGCAGGCTCAAGTGTTATATGGTTATTGCATTTTATAGATATGATCATATGAGGGTGTTTGGCATTGCTTTTTTGAGTTCTGCTTAAAAAAAACTGTTTTTTAAACTGAGATAAGCACCTAAAATAAGCTGGTTGGTACCTGCTTATATATAAGAAGTTTAAGAATATTAGCATGCAATCCCAGACACCCCCTATTTAGGGGTCATTATTAATATCTGATGTGGCAGATAAGCAGTTTTAAGAGTGTTTGATATTGATTATCTAAATTGCTTATGTGACAATTTGTGAGTAAAAGAGTTATGTTGATTTGTCACTGATTAGCGGTTTTCATAAAGCAATACCAAACACCCCAGTAGACAAAGTGTGCAAAACACTGATACAAGTATCAGTTTGAAACATAATGCCAAAAACCCGTTAAATCCGTAAGTGAGCTATTGAAGGCTAGAAACGAAATTAAAGTCAATTTCGTTGACTAATCATTGAGTTTGTTAAAATGAGTCGTGCCACTGCCAAGACTTAACTCAGATCACTAAAAATGTTGTTAACTCGTGAGTTGTGATACAAATAACGATGACTTTTTTTCTTGATTTCTTATGCATGTAGGAAAGCAATACTATAACGAGCGTCGCATATGCACTAGAAAAGGAAGGGATCACTGCATTTCGTATTGATTTTGCTCGAAACGGGTAAGTTTTAATATTGTACAGGTAGTAATGATTTCATCGAGACAACTTATGCAGACTGGGATTTCAATAAATATCCATAGTTTCAAGTAACCAATTATCTGCTTCTTATTCTTCAAGTCACAAAAATCCTATTAAAACTGCATATCCAATCACCCCCTATCTGTAATAGTGATGATTTCATCGAGACAATTTTTTATTTAGGGAAAGTGAAGATACATTACAGTATGGTAATTATCATAGAGAGGCTGATGATTTGCATTCAGTAATCCTCGGACATAGTAAAGGTATACTACCATATGTCTCTAGTCGACTTTTTACTGATGGTATTTTATCAGTTACGTTTCGTGGTCTATACTCTTATTTTCTTACAGGTGGTAATGTGGTGCTCTTATACGCGTCTAAATATCATGATGTACACCGTCTCATCGACGTGTCTGGGCATTATAAGACAGAAGGGGGAGTGGAAGAGCATTTGGGTAAAGGGTATTTGCAAAAAGTGAAGAAAGATGGTTTCATAGATGTTAAAGGCAGAACATGTATTCTTACTTATAAATTCTTGAAACATTCATACCAATGTGCAATCATGTAATAAGCTTAAAATGCAAATACTAACGATTTAAACTTGGTGTGTAGGAGAGATCTTATATCGTGTGACTGAAGAAAGTTTGATGGATCGTTTGGATACAAATATGCAAGAAGCATGCCTGCAAATTGACAAGGATTGCAAGTAAGAGCCATATAGGATACTTTCAAACCTTTTGATATTCAGTTTCAAATTTACATACATTTTTGAAAAAGATTTAAACCTCGATAATGTTTATAATGTAATTCATCATTTATCTAACTGTGTGTAGCTGTAAGTCTTATACATTTTGACAACTTACGCATCACAAATCACAAGTTGAGAAACAACATTTGACCCTTGAAAGTCAAACGTAACCAGAATCATTTGTTGTTGTTTCAAGACATATCAAGTATTGTTTTTACACAGGGTGTTGACAGTTCACGAATCTGATGATTCAGTCGTCCAAGTAGAAGAGGCATTGGGCTTTGCAAATGTTATACCAAACCACAAGCTACAAATCATCAAAGGTGCCGACCATAGGTTCTCTGAGCATCGAGATGACTTAGCTTCCATTGGAATGTCTTTCATAAAAACTCTTAATCGGTGATGCAACACTAAGGTAGCTGAAGTAGCTCCATTTTCTAAATTGTTATCTCAAACAAGTCCTTCCACTAAAAAAAGAGCAATCTACAATGGAAGCCACCCCAATACCAACAAAACCCGGCTAGACCCGGATTTATCCGGTAAGATCCGGTCAGAACCGGATAATCCGGCCAAAACCCGGCCAGACCCGGATATTCCGGCCAAAACCCGAATAGACCCGTCTGAACCGGACAAGACCCGGAAAGACCCGGCTATATCCCCTAACTGCTTTTAAAGATTGTTTTTCAGCTTATTGGGTGTGTGGATTGTTGGATATATGAGATATTACTCTCACAAAAATATTGTTCACAAAATATTAAACGTTATTTAGGAGACAAAATGGTAGTATTAAGATTAATACTCCAAAAATATAAAAACTTAAAGACTCTTTATTTATGAAATATCTGTGAAGGCTGGTACATTTTGAACTACACTTTGTTCATGCTTTTATAGACCAACTTGCATGGCCATATTACAATGTGAAAAACTAGAAATCTTATAATTCAAAGATTGCATGAGATTTCCTATGCCGACACTACAACATGCATTTACCACATGCTAGTTGATTTGCTATGTAGATAGAGAAGTTTCATTTTTCTTTGGTAGCAGGAAGATGTCTAAAATACTTAGCCTTACTATTCTTTTGTCAAGCTCAATAGTTGTGCTTGTCTCTTTTTCTTTTGGTTTCTTTTCTTTGTGGTGGGCAAACACATTATTTCACATTCTCCCCGTAATGTGTTTTGGCTGAACTCCCAACTTTCGTCTGAGCTCCTGAAACTTTTCTCGTGGAAGTGCTTTTGTGAAAATGTCTGCTAGTTGATCATTTGTTCCACAAAATTCGAGTTGCACCTCTCCGTCTTCAATTGCTTCTCTGATAAAATGATGTTTCAAAGCGATATGCTTTGTGCGGCTATGATGAACCGGGTTCTTTGCGATTGCTATTGCTGACATGCTATCGCAGAAAATTGTTGTAGGCTTCAATTGCTTTTCTCCAATATCTTCAAAAATTCTTCGTATCCAAATTGCTTGTGATGTGGCTAGAGCTGCTGCTACGTACTCTGCCTCTGCTGATGATTGCGCGACTGTTTGTTGCTTCTTTGAGCACCAACTAAACACACCTGAACCAAGTGAAAAAAATATATCCAGATGTACTTTTCATGTCATCTGTACATCCTCCCCAATCACTGTCACAAAAACCATGCAAATTTATATCTGCATTTTTTTCAAACTTGATTCCAAAATCTTTCGTGCCCTGCAAATATCTTAAAATTCTTTTACCAACTCCCAAGTGAATCTGACTAGGATTGTGCATGAACCTTGAGAGTAAACTTGCTGCAAACATGATGTCGGGCCTTGTTGCTGTGAGGTATAACAATTTCCCCACCAAACTTCGATAAAGTGTGGCGTCCACTTTACTTGAACCGTGTTCTTTCATGAGCTTTTCATTGACTACCAAAGGAGTGTCCTTTGGTTTGCATTCCGACATATCAAAATTCTTCAAAATCTTCTCGACATACTTTTCTTGACAAATAAAAACGCCGCCATCGTCTTGATAAATTTCCATTCCGAGAAAATGATTTAAAAATCCTAAATCACTCATCTCGTATTTTTGCATCATCTCATTCTTGAAATCTTCAATCATTTTCTTGTTATTCCTTGTGAACACAAGATCATCGACATAGAGCGCTACAATTAAAATATCATCTTTACCTTGATTTTTAACATACAAGGTTGGCTCGCTCTTGCTTTGATCAAAACCTTTTTCTTTAAAATAACCATCGATTTGGCTATACCACGCTCGCGGTGCTTGCTTGAGTCCGTAAAGCGCTTTTTTCAACTTGTAAACTTTTTCTTCTTTTCCTTCAACCTCGAATCCTTGAGGCTGATTCACATAAACTTCTTCTTTAAGTTCTCCATTGAGAAATGCTGACTTGACGTCAAGTTGGTATAGTAACCAACCTTTCTCGCCTGCTAGTGAGATGATTGCTCGGACTGTGTCCATTCGAGCAACTGGAGCAAATGTCTCGTCGTAGTCAATTCCAGGTTGTTGCGAATAGCCTTTTGCGACTAGCCTTGCCTTGTTTCTTTGAACGGAACCATCTGCATTGTACTTGACTTTGTAGACCCATTTGACACCAATAACATCTTTGTCCAACGGTCTATCTGTGAGCTCCCACGTGTTGTTCTTTTCGATAACTTGAATTTCGTCCTCCATCGCTTTCTTCCATGATTCCTCTCTAATCGCTTCTTCAAAACTTTCAGGTTCTACATGACAAAAATTAGCATTGTATATTTCTGTCAACGAACGGAATTTTCTTGGTGGTGGACTTTGAGACTCTTCATCAGGTTCTTCATTGTGTACTTCGTCATGTGATGGTTGATTTTCATCACTTTCCACATGTGCTTCATCCTGCATATTGTTAGTGGGAAAACTTGGTCCTTCCTTTTTTTCTTTTNGTTTTTCATCACTTTCCACATGTGCTTCATCCTGCATATTGTTAGTGGGAAAACTTGGTCCTTCCTTTTTTTCTTCTTCCCAATTCCAGGAAGAATTTTCATCAAAAATTACATCTCGACTAACTATTACATTTTTTGTTTTTAGGCTATACAATCTATAAGCTTTTGACTTGCTACTATAGCCTACAAAAATGCACTTTTCACTTGTCTCATCTAACTTATATCGTTTTTGTTTTGGTATTTGAGAATAACAAACACACCCAAAAACTTTAAGATGTCTTACCGAAGGTTTTCTTCCATTCCACGCTTCAAGTGGAGTCTTGTTATCGAGGGCTTTTGTTGGACTTCTATTCAACAAATATACTGCTGTGTAAACTGCTTCTGCCCAAAAACTTTTTGGTAAACCTTTCTCATGCATCATTGACTTCGCCATTTCTACAACGGTCTGATTCTTTCTCTCGACTACACCATTTTGTTGAGGTGTGTATCGAGTTGTGAGTTGTCTGTGCATGCCTTCATCCTCACAAAACTTGTCAAACTCTTTTGAGTTGTATTCTTTTCCTTGATCACTTCT
>LBNU01003472.1:41897-83224 GCA_014162995.1 Artemisia annua
TGTTATCGAGGGCTTTTGTTGGACTTCTATTCAACAAATATACTGCCGTGTAAACTGTTTCTGCTCAAAAACTTTTTGGTAAACCTTTCTCGTGCATCATTGATTTCTCCATTTCTACAACGGTCTGATTCTTTCTCTCGACTACACCATTTTGTTGAGGTGTGTATCGAGTTGTGAGCTGTCTGTGCATGCCTTCATCCTCACAAAACTTGTCAAACTCTTTTGAGTTGTATTCTTTTCCTTGATCACTTCTTAAAATTTTGATAAAACTCCCCGTTTGTTTTTCGACAAAATTTTTAAACTTTTTGAAAATTCCAAAAACTTGAGATTTTTCTTTCATGAAATAAACCCATGTCATTCTACTAAAATCATCAATAAATAGAATGAAATAAAGATTATTACCATGAGATGGATTCCTCATCGGACCACAAAGATCAGTGTGTACTAGCTTGAGAATTTCCTTGGCTCTCCAACAACTCCTTTCGGAAATGGTTTCCGATGATGCTTACCAAGTGCACACTCTTCACAAACTCCTTCAATCTCGTGAATTTGCAGCAAACCTCCAACCATATTTTTCTGGTAGAGTAAATTTAGACTTTGGAAATTTAGATGTCCAAGCCTCCTGTGCCATAACAAAGCTTCGTCTGTTGTTGTGGCCTTCAACGCAGAGTGTTCTTCGTATCTGAATGTGATTGGAAAACTTCTGTTGCGCCCCATTGATATATTCTGCGTCAACTCTTTCTTTCTTCCTTTGTTATAAATAGCGCAACCTTTACCTTCAAAAATTACAGAGTATCCATGCTCTACAAGTTTTCCGACACTAAGAAAATTTTGCGTAAGGTCGAGAACAAGTAAAACATCATTAATATACTTGATACCTGTTTTTGTCTTGACCGGAATCTTTCCTTTTCTCTTCACTTGTACTACTGCTCCATTTCCCATTTTTACTTGAGAATTTCCTGTAGTGTTAATATCGACCACAATACTTTCATCACCGGTCATATGATTACTACAACCGCTGTCAAGAAACCATGTGTCACTTTTTTCAACGTTAGCTGAGTGACAAAAGAAAACATTTCCATCTTCTTGTTTTTCTTCTAAAAAATTTGCTTGTTGTTGGTTTTTCTTTCGACAAAATTTTTCTAGATGACCAAATTGATCACAGTGAGTACATTTGTACTTTTCTTTATACCAACAATCCTTTTCCTCGTGATTGTCTTTCTTGCAAATGGAACACTTGTGAAAGTTTCCATCGCCAAATGATCTTTTTTCGAAGCTGCCTTGACCTCTAAAACTTCCGTAGCTTTGTCCACGTCCACGGCCTCTAAAATTTCTTCCTCCTCGAACACCTCGGGATGAAATCCCTCTTCCAAAATTTTGTGGTGGTTTCTTGTCTCCTTGCAAAGTGGATTGGAACTCATTTTCGATCGCCTTGCCGGAGTGACGAGTCATACGCTCCTCATATGACTTTAGAGAACTTAGTAATTCTTGAATACCCAAAGTTTTGAGATCTTTGGTGTTTTCAATAACTGCTATAATTGGATCAAATTTTTCGGGAATACTGATGAGAATTTTCTCGACAATATTTTGGTCTTCAATTTCATCATCATAACTTTTCATCTGATTAATCAAATCAGTTAATCTAGATGAATAGTCATTTAGTGACTCATTTTCCTTCATCTTCGTGTTCTCGTAATCTCGTCTGAGAGTTTGTAATTTTATAGCTCTCACTTTCACATCTCCTTGAAATTCTTGCTTGAGCACCTCCCAAGCTTCTTTTGCTTTTTTTAGACGCATGATTTTCGAGAAGATTGATGGTTTGACTCCCTGCTAAATCATACTTAGAACGGCTGCATTTCGGCTTCTCTTTTGCTTCAAATCTTTCATTTGATCATCGGTAAATTTTTCCGTATCAATGGGTTCTTCATATATGTTTTTGACATCGTCAAACACATCTAAAGAATCAAATAGTGTCTCCATTTTGACACACAAATAATCATAATTTTCACCATCAAAAATTGGGACGACAACATGACTTAAATCAAAACCTTGTCGTCTTGCCCTCACACCTTTATAAAAATGAAAAAAACTTGTTTAACCCAAATGGATTCGAACAAGCTCTGGTACCAATTTATGTTGGATATATGAGATGTTACTCTCACAAAAATTGCTCAAAAAATATTAAACTTTATTTAGGAGACAAAATATTAAATCTCTCAAAAAATTCTTTATTGAAACACTTCGTAAAGCTTTGTTTTTCTTTTGGTAGCTCACTGGTTACATTCTGAACTACAATTTGTTCATACTTTTATAGACCAACTTGCATAGCCATATTACAATGTGAAAAACTAAGCTTATAATTCAAAGATTGCATGAGATTTCCTATGCCGACACTACAACATGCATTTACCACATGCTAGTTGACTTACTACGTAGATAGTTGATTTACCACATGCTAGTTGATTTACCACATGCTAGTTGACTTACAACATGCATTTCCTATGCCGACACTTTTAAGGGTTTTGGAGGGTTTTTGTTAAATCGTTTTTTTTAGGGTTTTGTTGGCCGACTTTGATCTTCAATCTCTAATCCAATCTAATTTTGCTTTTAGTTTGGGTTTGATTGGAATCGTTTATCTCCTTTTATTTGTAGTCGGTTTTACTGATTTATAAATAAAGGATCGATTGGTTTTCTTGCTGCATAATAACGATTTGGTTCTCATTCTACGATCTCAATTAGGGATTTGTTTTCTGTTGTGGGCAAGATTCTGCTGGTGTTTTTGAGCTATATTGTTGAATAAATTCCATTGGGGATTTGGTACATTCTAATTTGCAAGTAACCTGTTATAGGGTTTTGGTTATTGTTCGTTAAGTGCAAGAGGTTGCTGCTGTTTGTTTGTTGTACGTGGGTTATAGAGAGATATGGAATCTGGTTTTATGAATGGTAAAAAGCCTTCTAAGGCTACGGGTTTGGCTCAATTGAAAAGTGCAGGTTTGGAAGGAAAAACGGGTAGCTTAGTTCTTGACCTTGGTCCCGTTGGTTCTGATCCGAATGGTGCTAAACAACAAGGGGTACGTTTGGCTGGTTCTAAAACTAATTTTCCTATGTCTAACAATGGTGTGGCATCTGATTCTTCGGGGGCTGCTAGTGTTGATACGACTAAGGTTAATGGTGATGGGCTGGTTAATGGTGGTAATATTGGAGGTTCTTGTGAGCCTAATGTACCTAGTGAATCACATGTTGATGAGGCTACTAGGTTGGGTTCAAGAGTGGTTATTCCAATGGCCGTAGTTGATGATATGTGCACTAAACTTAACAATTCATTATACGGTTATTTCATTGGTCAAAGAATTGCGTTTCCTATTGTGGAAGATTATGTCAAGCATGCTTGGGCTAGGTTCGGCTTTGAACATGTTATATTGCGGAAGGGTTTCTTCATTTTCAAATTCTCATCACTTGAAGGTATGAATAAAGTTCTTAATGGTGGTCCTTGGTTTATCAGATCTATGCCTTTATTTTTACATGTTTGGGTGCCTAATATGAGGTTGGAAAAGGAGAAGATTACTAAGGTACCGGTTTGGGTACGTATCCATAATGTACCTTCCGTTGTATACTCTAAAGCCGGTGTAAGTTTGATTGCAAAACAATTGGGGCGGATAATACGGTTAGATGCGGGTACTAATGATATGTGTAACAATCCTTGGGGACGTTATTCATATGCACGGGTACTTATTGAATTATCGGCTGATTTGGATGTTTTGGAATCAATTGAGGTTGAAATTCCTTTGCCTAAGGGTAAGGGTAGTTACATGGAAGTTCTTGATGTTGAGTATGAATGGTGGCCTTCTTGGTGTTCTAAGTGTGTTTGTTTCAATCATGATGATGATGTGTGTCCTCTTAGGCGTAAGCAGGTTACTAAGGATTCGACTCAACAAGATGGTAAGGTTCACTCTACAAAGGCTGGTCATACTAATGATAAGGGTAAGAAAGGGACTTGGGGGTTTTCAACTAAGTCTAAACTTTCATACCAACCTGTTTCTAAACCGGCTACCAAGAAGAAGAATAAAGGTACACAACCTAATGCCGGGGCTGCTAAGCCTACTAATGGTGATTCTAATTCGAGTGGTACATCTCATGATGCTTTGAAGAGTGATTTAGGGGCTGCTACTGTTGAGGATGGACACACTCAACTTGGGCAGCCGGAACATGTGGATGATCATGCTTCTTTTGGGGGTGTGGAATCTATGGGGATCAATGGTGTTAATGCGGTTCCATTGCATAACACTAGTGATGGTTTGTGGGAGCTTGGTTCTCACAATGATGGTGCTTCTACAAGCGTGGCTTCTTCTGATCTTGATCATTCTAGCTCGTTTACTACTACAGTGAAGAGTCCTTTGAAGAGGGTTTCGTTTGCTGCTGAAGCTGAGATTGTTGAGTATGTTGATGAAGTTGATGAAGTCTACGAGAACTACGATGATATTGAAATGTATTCCAAGTTCAAGAATGGTTCTCCGAAAGACTTCCAGGTGCAAGGACGCAAGAAGAAATAGTTATTATGTCTATTATTTTTGTTTTCTTGCTTGTTATGTTGCTTTTGTTTAGCATTGTGGCTTGGTCAGTTGCACATGTTGTGCATGTTAGTTTTAAGAATGGTATGCTATTCTTAGATAGGTGTCTTGTTAGTGTCCTAAGGGACTGTGGGCGAGGGATTTCACCCTCGTCATTTTGTACCTCAACGTTTTTTGGAGTAATGAATTTTACCAAGGTGTAGACCCTTTTACCCAAAAAATAGATAGAGAAGTTCCATTTTTCTTTGGTAACAGGAAGATGTCTAAAAAACTTAGCCTTACTATTCTTTTGTCAAGCTCAATAGTTGTGCTTGTCTCTTTTTCTTTTGGTTTCTTTGCTTTTGTGGTCGGCAAAACACATTAGTTCACAAGGAACATGTTCTTTAATTTCATTTTCAAGTTTGGCTTAGATGCAAACATAAATTGATTCGTTCCATGTAAAACCGACTTTTTATTTGATTCTTAACTGTCAAGTTTGGGTTCGATGCCAACTTAAACTAATTTGTTCCATGTAAAACCGACTAAAGGTGAAGTTGGGTCAATCAATTCTCTTGAGGTTTGCTTGGAGATGGAGTCATGGAGGTAAAAAAATTTACAGTAATATCCTACGAAGACCAATAATTCCTTTTGGTACCACAAAGTGGTGAAGATAGAGGCGGAATTTGAGGAGAATCCTGATTTTACTGATATGTATGAACAGTTAGTATGAAAAAACAAGCAAAAATTAAGCAAAAAAAAAAAAAAACTTAAATAGCTGCTGTTTGACGAGCTTTCTACTATACCTAGCAATATGCATGTGAATGTGAGTGCTTACAATCAAATGGTTGTGGCTTGGATAAGTGTGTCTTTAAACAATAGAAATAATATTGAATTATGGCGGCCTACAGGCTACAGCTGGGGCAAACCGCCTGCCATAGTGCCATGACTCTTGTCCATTAAAATCTTTCTATGGGCTGCTTTCCAAGACTTGTAACTCCTCCATTTGAAAGTTACGCTGGCCGTTGGACTATTCGGACAACTGCATGCATTATTCGTGCCTCATCAAGGTCTTTTCCATGACTCGAGCTAACAATATTCTGATATTGCTTGCTATATTGTCCCTTCTGAGTAGATGGGAATATCTTGAAAAGCAAAACAAAGCAGCGCCAAACATTAAGTCAATGTTACGTAATATCCTGAAAAAGAATATTAAACTAACAATTGAGCAGTCCTCTGCACTCAACCATTGAAACTCTATTGTTGGAATCAAAGACTTGAACACAATAATTTTTGGTAGCTGATCCATGCTGTTTTTCACCATCATGTCAAGCAAATTTCAGATTACAAGATCGAATGGTTGTGACTTGTGACTGCGTGTTACGCAATAGATCGACTTGTGTATAATTAAGGTCAACAACAGCACATGCCAAAGTGGTCAAAACGACTGATAACAAGGCTAAGATAATCTTATACATAATAATATAAGTACGTCAAGTCTTCAACTTCTAGTGTACAAAATAATCAATGAGTGTGGTATTCCCTCTTCCTTTGCATTGGAATTATATTTATTTATAATGTTCACCAATGCCATACTTTTCTTTGCAGACTAACTTGTGTATTTGCTCTTTCTATTAAAGTCTTTGCCGTGTCTTCTTAAAAATACTATCGAATGATAACCATAATTACAAAACACCTTTCAAAGATGCTTGTTGAAAAGGCTTTTATCATAGAAGATTCGATCTGCACACTAGCTTTTTGGTACGTGTCAAGCTAGAAAGATAAACAGCATACCAAAACATAAAGTATTCTTTTACTGAAAACTACTTACACTTTACATATGATTAGCGAGCGATCTTAGTTTCTTTCATTTAACATCCCACAAAAAGTGCAACAATTTCTTGCCGTAAACTATTTTTGAATTATTTCCGATGGTATTTGATCCGTTGTGATTAGACAGTATGTCACCTTGAAAGTATAGCTAATCTCCTTTTCTTTTTTATTCTATGATAGTTCACGCATCTCAATGTTATCGTTATAACATAACTCATGATACTGGTTTGGGTTTATATAACGTCTCCATATTACAAGGGACTGAAGATATTTTATTCAAAATGAACTAATCTCTTATATAATAAAACAAAACCCCTAGTGGGTACTTTGTCATTTTGAAAAAAAAGAATATTTCCTTATTAGGCAATATTTTAATTGTTATTTAATTTATAAGTTTTTAAATTCGTTTTGTTGATATATACTATATACAAGTAGAAGATAAATACAAAAAATATAGATAAGATTTAATGCTTTATATATGTGTAAATGCTTGCTTTAAATGATGGAGTATATGATGCACAAAAAAGTTGCTAGCATGTTTACGAAATTATTAATGCCTGATCTTTTTCTTTCAATATCTCAAATAGTTCAAGCCTTTGTTGGTGATTCTTTATTTAGTAATACTGTCATACAAATTTTATTGCCAAAATGCCCATCACATATATTAAGAAATTATTATGTCCATCAAAGATTCAGTGATAGTTTGGAGATAGGGACGTATATGGTATTATGAAACAAACTAACTTTCTATTCGTCGACTTTGTCGCTTATTTTGTCGACTATAATGGTTGTTGTACCAAGAAATTTTTATACTTTCATTTAACAGTTATAGTTTCAATGTTCATGTACTTTTCAGTCACTTTACCTTACATACTATTAATAAGTAACGAAAACTCTAAACTTGGCTTATTACCCATATGCTACTTATAAATTATAAGTTTTTACTTGATCGATTAATAGTTCGTCTATTCTGTCTACTGTATTTTGGATGCTAAGTTACCAAGTATCTCATCTCGATGAGTTTAATTGTAAACTATTTAATCATGTGATATTCACGAGTCAATAAGTTGTACTACATGCTTAAAGTGAAAGATATACGATACACGGGTCAATCAAGTTTTGGTTCTTTGCGGAAAGGGTGCTAATAATACATACCAAAAAGATTTTATTATGTTTATGTTTATGTTTATGTATATTTTTATCATGTTTTTTATACATACCTTTTATGTGCCATAACTATGTACTTTTTCTACATCTATTCATGGTTTAATACTCAGGAAATTATACCACCCTAATTTAATATATTATTTACTCACATATTCTCAACAATCGATCATTGATATGATAAATTGACGATTTGGATGCAGAGAGAGAATTAGTGAAAAATATATATATATAATATTGTTGTGTGTGTAAGAGAATTAGTAAGAAGATATTGTAGTAGGCTTTAACAATACTCTTGCCTTTAATCACCTAAAATAGCAACAATAACTTTGTAAATTGTTTAACAATAAATTTATCCACCCAAAACTTTACTTTTGTAATGCCATATGGCCCTGGGGAGAGGGGGAAGCGAAGAATGAATAGTAAAACATATACTACTATCTCATAACTTACTGGGAGTCAATATTGTGTCATTATGTTTTGATGTGTTTCCTTTGTTATAACATAACTATCTAAAATGTAATATGACCACTATAAAACCTGTTGATATAATCAAAGTGATACATTTCCGATAACACATATACATTTCAACAAAATGATAACGCGTGCATGTCAAAATTTGTTGTCAGTCTCATTAAAGATCTAAGTGGATTCAATGGTAAGTATACGCTTCTTAATAATCGTGGTATTTGGAAATAGCCTAAGTGAGGTAATCCTTAGATAAAAGTCTACTAAGTAGGAATTGGAACTCAGAGATAAGGTTGGAAACCTAAATTCGTTTATGATTTTTTTCTCATAATTTAAATCATGTAATCCCAAAAATTATACATATATTTAAAATGCAATACTTTCTCGCACGAACGAGGTTGTGGAAACAATAAACGATAATTTGTTGAAGACGTTTCCCGTGGAAGAGGTGGTTTATCAAAGTTGCGACATCATTGATAACACTACAAAAAAAAAATTTCATTTTTTCACATTTTATGTTCACACTTTTAAAAAGTGTGTAAAATTTTATGTGTCAAAATTGGTTACCTTAATAAGTGTGGTAACAAAATTGTAAAAAAAAAAAANATTATACATATATTTAAAATGCAATACTTTCTCGCACGAACGAGGTTGTGGAAACAATAAACGATAATTTGTTAAAAACGTTTCCCGTGGAAGAGGTGGTTTATCAAAGTTGCGACATCATTGATAATACTACAAAAAAAAAATTTCATTTTTTCACATTTTATGTTCACACTTTTAAAAAGTGTGTAAAATTTTATGTATCAAAATTTGTTACCTTAATAAGTGTGTAAAAAATTGTAAAAAAAAAAAAAAAAAAAAAAAAAAAAAAAAAAAAAAAAAAAAAAAAAAACAAAAATAAAAAAAAAAAAAAAAAAAAAAAAAAAAAACAACAACATTTTACACACTAATAGTGGTTTTAAAAAAAGTTCACACTTTTAAGTATGGAGGTTATTTGTAACCCCCAAAGCAAGTGTGGAGAATTTGGGTATTACAAATAAAAGTGTGGAGAATTTTATACTTCGTAATTTTTCACTCTTAATAGTGTGAACTTTTTTTTTACATAATTATGAATGAGGAAAGTCTATTGTTTTTAATTTGTTTTCACACTTACTAATGTAATCAATTTTTACACATCATTAAGTGTTAATAAAATAATAAAATTTTACACGCTTTGAAAAAGTGTGAAAATAAAAGTGTTAGGAATCAACTATTTTTCTTTAGTGTAAATTTCAAAGTTGTGCTAATGAACCCATTTTATATCCAAAAAATATCAATTGGTTGAAGTTATTTGATGTTCCAAACCACAAACTTACATTAAAAGTAGGTGTTCTGATAATATTGTTGGGAAATAAACGGATTATGTGATGAAACAAGACTTCAAATTGTTAGATTGGTTAGAAATTAAATCAAGACAAAGATTAGTAAGTCCTTTTTTTTAAACATATTTGCTTTTGAAGACAAAGAAATCATGAGGCGATGAACGTTTATTACACATATATTTACAAGCATTGTATTTTATACTATCAGACACTTATACCTTATTATTCCGTTATAAGAAAATTTCATAGCATTTACGTTCGTTGTTCCTTCTTACTTTATTCACGTACTTACTTTTTTAATAAAAAAACCCTCTAAAATCCCGTGGATTCCACGGGTCTATAAGCTAGTATATCTATATAAGCGACATTTTATCATCAACTATGTGATATATTTCAATAAAGGTCAAGAACATTTGCATATAGACATATTATAAATATTTGTGCAACTATCAGTTTAATTTTTGACTTTCTGTGAAAGGTATCAAACTATAAGTGAATCAAAGTGGAAGGGTTAAAACAAAACTTTACACAAACAAAGCAATAACTATTGTGGGTCTTCTTCTTTACCAAAGAAAAGAGCGCACAGTAAGAACATATGACCTCCATTAAAGAAAAAGTATAAGCTTTGTTTAAATATATCTGTTTCCTAAATCGCTAAATTTTTCTTTCTTCCTTCTTAGCTAAACATACAAGGTGGTTCCCGATCTAGTTTTAAGGTAGGTCCCGAATTTTTTGTACATATACCTTCTAAAAGATTTCGAAGTCTAAGGTGGTCTCATAGCATAGGTCCGCCCCTGATTTTTGGTAGCTGATCCATGCTGTTTTTCACCATCATGTCAAGCAAATTTCAGATTACAAGATCGAATGGTTGTGACTGCATGTTACGCAATAGATCGACTTGTGTATAATTAAGGTCAACAACAGCACATGCCAAAGTGGACAAAACGACTGATAACAAGGCTAAGATAATCTTATACATAATAATATAATTAAGTACGTCAAGTCTTCAACTTCTAGTGTACAAAATAATCAATGAGTGTGGTATTCCCTCTTCCTTTGCATTGGAATTATATTTATTTATAATGTTCACCAATGCCATACTTTTCTTTGCAGACTAACTTGTGTATTTGCTCTTTCTATTAAAGTCTTTGCCGTGTCTTCTTAAAAATACTATCGAATGATAACCATAATTACAAAACACCTTTCAAAGATGCTTGTTGACAAGGCTTTTATCATAGAAGATTCGATCTGCACACTAGCTTTTTGGTACGTGTCAAGCTAGAAAGATAAACAGCATACCAAAACATAAAGTATTCTTTTACTGAAAACTACTTACACTTTACATATGATTAGCGAGCGATCTTAGTTTCTTTCATTTAACATCCCACAAAAAGTGCAACAATTTCTCGCCGTAAACTAGCTATTTTTGAATTACTTCAGATGGTATTTGATCCGTTGTGATTAGACAGTATGTCACCTTGAAAGTATATAGCTATTCTCCTTTTCTTTTTTGTTCTATGATAGTTCACGCATCTCAATGTTATCGTTATAACATAACTGATACTGGTTTGGGTTTATATAACGTCTCCATATTACAAGGGACTGAAGATATTTTATTCAAAATGAACTAATCTAAGACTATCCTAATTTTTAAATAGTGTAACTTTGAGGACAATAAAAGAATTTGATTCTTTTAATCCCAGGCACTTAATTAACATCAAAATTAAATGGAGAATAACGAATCTTTGTCATAAAACAAAGTGCATCTAACACGCACTGTGTTCGTGTATATATATAAATGAATCGACTCCTTGGTCCTAGCAATTCAAAGCACTTTCTAAGACAGTTAGCGTAAAACTTTCTTAATTCTATTATCTTTTGTTAAGTATGCGAAAGGTGTGGTGTCTTAAACAGGTAGAAACACCTTTGACGGATGGCCAAATAAAGGGTCTACTCAGCAAGTTTGACACTAATGGAGACGGAAAGATCAGTCGGAGGGAACTGAGGGCAGGCTTGAGGAGTCTTGGCCTACGTTTCGTAACCTTTAGAGCTATGGGTGCCGTACGTTACGCTGATGCTAATGGAGATGGCGTTATTAGTGATCAAGAGATAAACGAGCTTGCTAAATATGTTTCCAAGTGGGGAATTTCTGTAAATTAACTACTTGACAGTTAAGACCCACAACCATCTTCGTGCTGCATAATTAGCAACAAGAAGATTGAGTTGAAGTATATTGTAGTGCAAACTTTGTAAGCAAATACGCCTTGCTAGTTTGATATGCTGTTTATTAAGTGCATGTATCTGCTTTCTTTGTCTTTGTATTGTGTATATTGTTTTTTCTTCTTCACTGTTTACTTTTATGTACGATATCACTGTATCATGATCATCTACTATAAAAATCCTATTTTGCTGTTAATGATAAACTATATCCAGGTTTGCATGATAAACTGAAGTTAATATATGATGCACTAAAATGTAATGGTGAAACTACCAAGATTTCACTCAATTAAAATAATCAAGGTTGCAAAAATCACGAATCATTAGTTGATTGGTCGACCCCTATGTAGCTTGTAATCGATTGAGACGGGATTAAACGGTGATTAATCGGATTGGCTTTTCCGGCAAGTTCGGGGTATTTCCGGCGAGTTTAGGGTATTTCCGGCAAGATTTGCCTTAAAAACAACTTGTAATAGAGATAAGTAGGATATAAGTGATTAAAAGTTTTCGGCGAAGTTTTGGTATTTCCGTCGAGACTGCAGGTTTCCGGCAAGTTTAACCACCATTGATTGTCGTTGACCGATTTGCACAAATAAAAAAGGTTGGTGGCCTATTAGCGCCTAAGCAATGATTAATCAGCCTTGTAGGCGTTTTTTTGCAAAACTGGAAATAATACTTCGATTAAAAATAAATAGATGCTGATAAATCTGAAGCCAACTTCTCTGTTCATTATCAGTTACAGCCTAATTAAAAAGATAAAACTGCATTACAAACAACTTGAATCAGTTGGTAAATAGATGTTGATTAATCTGAAAACAATTGCATTACTAAGAGCTTAAATAGTTTGATTTCTTAAGTATAGCAAAGGTCTCCTTTTTGTTGCTATTTTACATGTATAAAATCTGAAGATATACAAGTGATCTCAAGGTGACCTGAAAAGTCTCAAAAGAGACCCGTGTTTAAATCTCGTTGGGTGAGCATCTTAGGAAAGAGAAAAGCCAAAATTGCTCGACTTTCCTCAGGTAGCATGAACAGGGATTCCTCTCCCTGCGTGTACCTGTTTTAGAAGATATGCGGTTTATTTGAAAAAAATATAGACTAGCTAATCTTGCATGGGAAAGCGTATATGATCCATGATTATTCACTTACATTATTAGGTTAGTACTGAGATTAAAATGTAAAGATTTACCCTTTCATACCCTACTCTAGAGTGAGTTGTTGTTGTTGTTGTTGTTGTTGTTATTGTTGTTGCTGCTGCTGTTTCAATTTCACGTACACATAAACGTTGGAGGGCAATTAAACAACTGTGGGCAGAAAGTAAAACTTGTTGTACTACTATAATCTGTGTCAGTAAAAGTCTGATAGTGACTCTTTGCTATGGGCCAATAATACGTTTCACATATACATTATTCTTGTAGTGGTAGTTACTATTCTAGCTCTGTGAAAACTTCAACTGTAGTTTCAGTTTCTTTTTGTAACTCACAGATATGTAACATTTTTTAGTAAGGAATTTATCTGAAATGAATTACTTGTTGCAATCTTGCAGGTAACTTCAGGGTATATATTCCGTAGTCCTTTATGATTAGGGGCAGTCTATATATTCTCATCTTTGCCGATTCTAAGATGCATGGCTCACTTTCTTTCTCAAGTTCTAATAATGCATAAAAATGGTTCTATATGTCTTTGGGTAAAAAATATCTTCATATTCTGTTATTAATATGAGGGGTGTAAAAGATATTTGCTTAAAAGTAATTGTTTAAAGACTATGTTGTATGTCAAATATTGTAATTCGAATTCGGATTAAAAAAATAGCAGACATGAAAAAGATAAATCACAAAGTCTTTGAATCAAGAAAGGGTTGATGCCTAAGTTTTAGTAAGTAGGAGGCCTTGGTCACTCATGAACTACTTTTCTGATCATTAAGGTTACAACAAACAAAACAAGACTGTCATTCTGATAATACAAAAGAATTGATTACGACCAAAGGGCTTTGGCCTAGCAGTATCAACTGGTGTTGATTTAAGGTGTTTCTCCCTAATGGTTTGAGAATTTAAATAAAAGATATGATTCTGCTTATTCCCAGATCATAACATCCAAATGAAAAGGAAAAGACAAAGAATATAAGCACAAAAGAAATTGCATCCCCACCCAACACCCTGTGCTCGTGTATTTATATGCNTTAAAATGTAAAGATTTACCCTTTCATACCCTACTCTAGAGTGAGTTGTTGTTGTTGTTGTTGTTGTTGTTGCTGCTGTTTCAATTTCACGTACACATAAACGTTGGAGGGCAATTAAACAACTGTGGGCAGAAAGTAAAACTTGTTGTACTACTATAATCTGTGTCAGTAAAAGTCTGATAGTGACTCTTTGCTATGGGCCAATAATACGTTTCACATATACATTATTCTTGTAGTGGTAGTTACTATTCTAGCTCTGTGAAAACTTCAACTGTAGTTTCAGTTTCTTTTTGTAACTCACAGATATGTAACATTTTTTAGTAAGGAATTTATCTGAAATGAATTACTTGTTGCAATCTTGCAGGTAACTTCAGGGTATATATTCCGTAGTCCTTTATGATTAGGGGCAGTCTATATATTCTCATCTTTGCCGATTCTAAGATGCATGGCTCACTTTCTTTCTCAAGTTCTAATAATGCATAAAAATGGTTCTATATGTCTTTGGGTAAAAAATATCTTCATATTCTGTTATTAATATGAGGGGTGTAAAAGATATTTGCTTAAAAGTAATTGTTTAAAGACTATGTTGTATGTCAAATATTGTAATTCGAATTCGGATTAAAAAAATAGCAGACATGAAAAAGATAAATCACAAAGTCTTTGAATCAAGAAAGGGTTGATGCCTAAGTTTTAGTAAGTAGGAGGCCTTGGTCACTCATGAACTACTTTTCTGATCATTAAGGTTACAACAAACAAAACAAGACTGTCATTCTGATAATACAAAAGAATTGATTACGACCAAAGGGCTTTGGCCTAGCAGTATCAACTGGTGTTGATTTAAGGTGTTTCTCCCTAATGGTTTGAGAATTTAAATAAAAGATATGATTCTGCTTATTCCCAGATCATAACATCCAAATGAAAAGGAAAAGACAAAGAATATAAGCACAAAAGAAATTGCATCCCCACCCAACACCCTGTGCTCGTGTATTTATATGCAAATGACTTTCTCACACAATTAACACAAAGCCTTCTATTTCCTAATATCATTTTCCTGAATATGCGGAAGTCCTGGTGTCTTAGACAGGTAGAAGCGCCCATGACAGAAGATCAAATAAAAGGTCTGCTCAGAAGATTCGACACAAATGGTGATGGCAAGATCAGCAAAAGGGAACTAAGGGCTGGCTTGAGAAGCCTTGGTCTACGTTTCGCATTCTTTAGAGCTAGGCGCGCACTGCGTTATGCTGATGCTAACGGAGATGGTGTTATCAGCGAGGAAGAAATCAACGAGCTCGCCAGATACGTTTCCAAGTGGGGCATTTCTATAACTTAATCAAGAGCTTCGGTAGTAGCTTGAGTGTACATAAATAAATAAAGCATGTGATTTTTGCTTTCACCTAGACTAAGCCGGACTTAGGTCAACCATCTACATGTTTCATAGTTTAAAGCATGAAGATTGAGTTGAAATATGTTTTAAATCAAACTACGTATGCAAATACTAACCTTGCCCGTTTAAAATGTTGCTCAAGTGCATATATGAACCATACTGATTTACGGTATCAATTGGTAAATTACCTACAAAAAGGCTCTGCTAGTGATTGAAAATTTGCTGATGGTAATTTACATAATTAGTCAAGTCGTTCAAAAAACATTTGCATAAGCCAAGTCTCAGATTTCTTGGTAATTTATAGATAATCATATAGATTAACAACAGGAAAAAATCCGTCACTGATTAAATTTTTTTAGCAACGGTCTCTAATTTTAGCAATTTTTTATGTAAAAATTTAGAAGAAACAACTCTTACCTTGAAGTACTTTAAATTACAGTGATAGTTGTTTTAGTATTCACAGATAGTTACCTACCATCTAAAGTTGCATAATAAGGAGTAATATTTTTAAGATATAAGCTATCTAGAATTGCGTAATCCCGTAATATATGCAACCACCATTGAGCTAGTGTACAGTATTTATATTCCCCTATTATATTGTTCTTAATTTTGTCCCTCCTAAGTAGATGAGAATAACTAGCTAGAAAACCAAAGCAAAGTATAGTCAGTCTTAATTTATGCTTTGTGGAAATATTTTTCAACTGAATATATATAAATCTAACACTGGAGAACACCTTTTTGTGGTCTCATTTATTGAGGCTCTAGTGTGGGAATAAATGACATGGATGGATGCATGGTTCATTAGCTGATAAATGCTATTTTCTTGGCATTGTGTCAAGCCACGTTATCCAGGTGGCACGATTACACCGTATAGTAACCACATACACCTGTATATAATCCTGTTAAAGTCAATATAATTAGCATCTAAAATGCTCGATAACTATGGAAAGATAACTTGCACAGAGTTTTTAAAGAAGGTATCACAGGATACCGTTCTGTAGCACCTTTTCAAAGATCTTAACTAGATTTAAATCCTAAAAATTTGCATATCCAAGCTATGGAAGTATTATTCTATTGTGACAATTACTTAATTATTTACTTGTATTACTTGTTTAGGCAAGCAGGTTCGACAGAAACATACCTTTTTTTTAATCATAGTGTAATTGTGGTATAGCTTCAGTACAATTATATCTTTGAACCCAGTGATATTTCATATAAACTTTACTAATGTTGGTTATGAACCCATTCGAGAAAAGTTCTGCCTCTGCCACTAGTAGCTGGTGGATATAAGTAATGATATAAACCGCTCCCTTTGGCGATTTTGGAGATTGCTCTAAACCATAATCGGTCTCTTAATTGTAAGGCGCAATTCATACCTTAATCGTTCAAACTTTCGATCCTTAACTGTTTTCTGGTCTTCTAATTTCTCTATTCGCTTGGATATATCGATCCTATCAATCCCTATATAATTTTGGGTTAGGGTTTTTTGGCTAGGTCGGTATATTATCAAGTTAAAGTTTTAGCAAACCATCACTGTTAGTCCCTTTTTTTTTTTAATTTTTTCTAGTCGTTGTTGGTAAGTGTTAGACCCATTTCCCACACCTATAGGCCCCACTCTTGATGAAATAACTAAGACCTAATGTGATTGGTTAGTTAACGAAAGTTACGTGGCGGTCAAACCCGATAGTCAGAGTATGTATATTAAGTTTATAAAAAGTATGTTGTCTCACAATTTGAATGAAAATAGACTTGAAGGACTAAGGTTGCCAAGTGGTAATTGTACTATCAGGGAAATGTTGCCAAAGTAAAAGAATAAAGACTAGAGGGACCATACTTGCCAGTTAGGCAAACTTGTCACTTAAATATCTCATGCCTAGAATATTCTAGGCATTTCTCATTATTTTCAAAAAGGGTATATGTTTGGTCCGGTTTTGGAGAAGAGAGAAAAGGGAGGGAAAACTTATTTTGGTGCTAATGATCAAATGATGAAGATTATGCTATTATACCATGAAGATAAGCCTCAATGAAGCCCCTAAGCATGTAAGTAATCTCTAATTAGTTTAAGGGTTTTGGTTATATAATCATGGTGATGATCATTTATAGTTTGATATGGTAGTTGGGTGTGTTTGATAGGTTATGTAAACCTGTAATCATGGTGTTTAATTATTTGTTATAGGTCTTGATATTGATTGTTGAATAAGAATGATGATGATGACGACGACGACGATGACGACGACGATGATGATGATGATGATTATAAGGGTTGGTAGCTAGCTTGGATTGAAGGTAAGTAACTTGTACTAAAACATGTGTTATTCAACGAAAGTTACGTGGCGGTCAAACCCGATAGTCAAAGTATGTATATTAAGATTATAAAAAGTATGTTGTCTCACAATTTGAATGAAAATAGACTTGAAGGACTAAGGTTGCCAAGTGGTAATTGTACTATCAGGGAAATGTTGCCAAAGTAAAAGAATAAAGACTAGAGGGACCATACTTGCCAGTTAGGCAAACTTGTCACCTAAATATTTCATGCCTAGAATATTCTAGGCATTTCTCATTACTTTCAAAAAGGGTATATGTTTGGTCCAGTTTTGGAGAAGAGAGAAAAGGGAGGGAAAACTTATTTTGGTGCTAATGATCAAATGATGAAGATTATGCTATTATACCATGAAGATAAGCCTCAATGAAGCCCCTAAGCATGTAAGTAATCTCTAATTAGTTTAAGGGTTTTGGTTATATGATCATGGTGATGATCATTTATGGTTTGAGATGGTAGTTGGGTGTGTTTGATAGGTTATGTAAACCTGTAATCATGGTGTTTAATTATTTGTTATAGGTCTTGATATTGATTGTTGAATAAGAATGATGATGATGACGACGACGACGACGACGACGACGATGATGATGATGATGATGATGATGATGATGATGATTATAAGGGTTGGTAGCTAGCTTGGATTGAAGGTAAGTAACTTGTACTAAAACATGTGTTATATATGTGTTGATCATATATGTATGATGATCTTGTAAGAGTATAAGAATTTGGAGTTAGTGGAGGTTGTAAGCTAGGAATGGTGGATAGATTTCGGACTAAGGGTATGTTAGATTAGTGGCTTGGTCTAATTAAGGTATGTAATTTGGTGGTTGTTTAAGGGCCTTGTTATTAGTTATGTTATGAAAGTAATTGTGGCTTGGATTAATGTTATGGTTTGGATGCAATCTATGTGATTATGATGCTTATGTGGTAATATGTGTATGATATATGTTTTATGTCGGGTTACTTACTAAGCGTAAGCTTACTCCTTTAGTTGTTAATGTTTTATAGGTTCTTGTGTTGACGTTATAGCTTTGGATAAGGTTTAAGATGAGGAAGTGCGGATTTAGAAGAGCTTATATAGTAAGTTAGAGCTTAGTATAGAATACCGAGCTCATTGATAATGTACACCCGTGAGTCTTGTAATGGATCGAATAAATGTTGGTTGATGATTTTGTAATAGTGTCAAGTATTTTGATGGCCATGGTTATGGTTTTAAAGTGTTTATGTGGGTTTAAGAAGTATCGGGTCAAATGTACAATTTTACCCGTTTTGGAGTCAAGCGGGTCAAGTGTCGTAAAGTGAATTATTAAGGTTTGTCGTCAAGTGTCAAAGTACACATTATGATTAGTTAAAGTATTTGTGAGTGTAAAGTTAAGTGTATCAAATAGTTTGTTATAGAATGTGTCATAGTTTTATTGAAAATGGGTCAAAATGGGCATTTGGCATAACCTCGTAAGTATGTGTTTTTAGGTCGTTGAGATCACAAATATTTATGGAAATGATGTATTATGTCATGTTAAAGAGTTCTAGAAAGTTTCATTAACTTTCGAGTCTTGGATGTTGGTTTTCCGGAATTAGAGTATTTATTGTTTACTTTGTAAAAATCAACAGTAGGCATATGGCCATATGAAATTTCAGCATATGGCCATATGGTTGCACCAAAAAGTTTAAATAAGGGCATATGACCAGAATATGGCCATATGCATATGGTTGCACCAGAAAGTTTAATAAGGGCATATGACCTGAATATGGCCATTTGATATTTTTAGCATATGGACATATGCTTCGGTCAGTGTATAAATTGGAGTTTTTCGGTTTTTGATCAAACTTAGAAAAATCATATCTTTTAAACCGTAAATTGTCACGGGTCGTGCCACCCGTTATTTCAAAGGTAATTGAGTCCAGTTTCATTTAAAAATACTCCTAACTGTTATTTATTACAGATTTTTATCAATGGTTAAAAGAGTAACAGAAAGTTCATTATAGTTGAGTCGTTTCCCCATAAAAGTCAAAAATTTTGGTCAAATCAGTCACGGGGTGTAACAGTAAGTACTTTTCATCCTAACCCTAACTTGATCAGTTGGTTAGTTAGGGCTTAGAATCCTTTTACTACATCCCGTAAGTTGTTGTTGGTCATTTTTCTAGTGCTTGTTATAGTGATTATTGTTTTATCATTACTGATTGTGTGTGTTGGATTTGTTTGGTGGTTCATATGGTCTGATTGAGTGCGCATGGTATAAGCATGAATAGTAGATTTTTGGATTCGGGAGGGAGGAACAACAATCATAAGAAGAAGAAAAGCAATATTGATAGGTCGACAGCCATGCCTTCAATGGTTAATGAGGGTGATGATGTGGAACCTTCTTCCTCTTTGGAGGATTCCTCATCGAAGAGTAACAGTGATAGTGTTTTTCAGAGTGACGAGGACACGGATGTCTCATTTGCTAAGATTTGAAACTATGAAAAGCTAATACTGGAAGGCAAACTTGTGTTCTTGGAGGACGATGGAAAGCCATTGAAATCTGGATGTAAAACTCGGTCGTGTGTTCATGAACCTGGTGTGAATTCGCATGGCGTTGAATCAACTGCTGAACCAATGTGAATGTGATGGATTCATTGATGAATAACACTCTTTTTGAACAGGTTTTCAACAATGTCCAAGAGGCTTCAAAGGCTATAAATGAATCAAATATGGTACAGGTTGAAACTGAGCTCGTGGGAAAAGGAGTAAAGGAACAATGTACTCAAGCTTCCCCTATTTCGTTTACATGCTTGATCCATCCAGAGACCATCAAAAGAGTGGCTAACTTTCGTACATTGGAAGAGGGGTTACAAAATGGTGTTAATGTAGAAGTCCAAATCTCTTTATCATCAGTTTTGGAGGCGACTTCTGGGTGTGAAAACTCGTTGTAAGCTTATTTTCTTGGAAAAAGAATTGCTTTCCCTGTTGTGGAACACTATGTGATGAACGTATGGAAGATGTTTGGTATTGTTAAAGCAATGATAAATTCGAAAGGGTTCTTCTTTAAAGTTGATTCGGGAGCAGGCAGGGATGGGATACTTGAAAACGGACTACGGTTGATACGTAATGCCCTAATTATTCCCAAGAAGTGGTATCCTAGTGAAAGCTTATAGTAAAAGAAGAATTGAAATATGTCCCAGATTGGGTAAAATTGCATGATATTTTGGTTACAACATATACTGAGGATGGTTTGAGTGCCATTGTCACTCGATTGGGTACACCGATCATTCTAGATTCTTATACGAGCATTATGTGTATCGACTCTTGGGGTCGTTTAGATTTTGCGCGTGCATTGATTGATATAAGGGCTTTATGCTATGTTAATTTCTGTTCCTTATGTCGAGGGGTCGGGTTCTTATTTGATAACCATTGAAGTAGAATATGAGTGAAAACCACCAAGATATTGCAGTTGTTTGGTGTTTGGTTATGATGATATCATATGCCCTAAAAGTGTGGTTTCTGAAGTTGGTATGACCTTAGGTGCTGATTTAAGGAGGCAAAGTCGGCCATGTCATGTGAAGAAATGTTGTCGCCCAAAATGATGGTTTCAAAGTGGTACACAACCGCTATTCTAAAGTTAAGCAACAAACTAGGCCAACGGGTTTTAAACATAATACATTTTTGTATCATCCTGTTTCTATTCTCAGTGGGTCTGGATCGTCTAAGAAGCATGTAAGTGAGAGAAAAGTTGGGGCCACGAGTTCAAAAAAGATACCGCTAATATGGCCTTGAGTTCTAATACTAAATTACCGACAAACACGGATGATATAAACCTGGTTACTCGTTAGAATTCGTTTGAAGCGTCGAAGGAAAATGAAAAGATTTTTGAGAGTGTGAGTAAGACCGGTTTGGACGCGAAAGGCTGTAGATGAGAGTGATAGTGGTGTTGATGTGGTTTTCGATGAGACTGCTCAATTCATGACTAGTGGAGGTGTAAATGATGCAACCTATATGAAGACGAAGATCATGATATGTATGATACTTATGATCTTTAGGGTTTAACTAAAGAACAACTTGGCATTTTGTGATGCGATAAATATTGATCTTTGTGGGCGAACTAAAAGATAGTTTAAGTTTGGTGTCTTTATGAGGCAAATGTAGGCTAGTGTTTAGTGGCTGTTTCGTTTGATAGGAGTAGTTTATCTTGTTAGTTAAGCTTTATCGCCTATGTAACGGGCTGAGATATGAGATTCACTCATATCCGTTGTACCTAACTGTTTTTTGGAGTAATATATTTATCGGGTGAAAACCCTTTACCCATAAAAGCTTAATCCATTCATATATCTTGCATTAAGTATTATATAACACGAACAAAAATATTTAAAGTCAAAATTGAAGAAAAAAGACTTAAAAAAGGCATAATGAACACTTAATGTGAGACATAGGGAGTAATAAAAACCGGTTTGGGTTTATAAAACGTCTCCGTATTGCAAGGGACCGAAGATATTTGGTTCAAAATGAACTAATCTAAGACTATCCTAATTTTTAAATAGTGTAACTTTGAGGATAATAAAAGAATTTGATTCTTTTAATCCCGGCTCTTAATTAACATCCAAATTAAAGGGGAAGAATAACGAATATTTTTTATACAACAAAGTGCATCAAATATGCACCTGTGTTCGTGTATATATATAAATGAATCGACTCCTTGGTCTTAGCATTTCTAAGACATTTAGCATAAAACTTTCTTAATTCTATTGTCTTTTGTTAAGTATGACGCGAAAGTCGTGGTGTTTTAAACAGGTAGAAACGCCCTTGACGGATGACCAAATAAAGGGTCTAGTCAACAAGTTCGACACTGATGGAGATGGAAAGATCAGTCGGAGGGAACTGAGGGTAGGTTTGAGGAAACTTGGCCTACGTTTCGCAACCTTTAGAGCTATGGGTGCAGTACGTTATGTTGATGTTAATGGAGATGGCGTTATTAGCGATGAAGAGATAAACGAGCTTGCTAAATATGTTTCCAAGTGGGGAATTTCTGTAAAGTAACTACTTAAGGGTCAAGAGCATCGGTAAAAATCGCAAATGATTAGTTTTGGTTTTCATGTACCTTTTACTATAGCTAATAAGATGGCCTTATTATATAAACAGTATGTGACCCACAACCATCTTCGTTCTGCATAATTAGCAACAAGAAGATTTAGTTGAGGTATATTGTAGAGCAAACTATATATGTAAGCAAATACGCCTTGCTCGTTTGATATGTTGTTTATTAAGTGCATGTATCTGTTTTCTTTGTATTGTATATATTGTTTTTTCTTCTTCACTGTTTACTTTTATGTACGTTATCCTATAATGATAAACTTTATCTAGGTTTGAATGATAAATTGAAGTTAATATATGATGCACTACAATGTATTGGTGAAACTACCAAGATTTCACTGAATTAAAATAATCAAAAGGTTGCAAAAATACGAATCGGTAGTTGGTCGATCGACCATTTTATAGCTTGTACACGGTTTAGGTGGGATTAAACGGTGATTAATCATATTGGCATTTCTGGCGAGATTAGGGTATTTTTGGCAAGATTTGCTCTAAAAAACAACTTGTAATAGAGATAAACAGTGAATTTAAGGAATTAAAACAAGTTTTCGGTGAATTTATGGTATTTCTGTCGAGATATGCAACTTTCCAGCAAATTTGACCGGCATTAACCGTCGTTGACCGATTTACGCAAATCAAAAAGGTTGGTGCCCTATTAGCGCCTAAGCAGCGATTAATTGGTCTTGTAGGCTTTTTTTTGTAAAACTGGAAATAATACTTCGAGTAAAAATAAATAGATGCTGATAAATTTGAAGCCAACTTCTTTGTTCATTATTTGAAGCCAACTGCATTACAAACAACTTGAATCAGTTGGTAAATAGATGTTGATTAACCTGAACACAACTGCAATACCAATTAAGAGCTTAAATAGTTTGATTTCTTAAGTATAGCAAAGGTTCTTTTTTGTTGCTATTTTACATGTATTAAATCTGAAGATATACAAGCGAGCTCAAGGTGGCCTGGTGGTAAGGTGACCTGAAAAGTCTCAAAAGAAACCCCGTGTTTAAATCTCATTGGGTGAGCATCTTAGGACAGAGAAAAGTCTGTAAATGGCCACGGGAATACCAGTCAGGCTGCGTGCATCACATCCAAAATTGCTCGACTTCCCTAAAGTAGCATTAATAGTTATTTTTCTCCGTGTACCCATTTTAGATGAGATGCATCTTATTTGAAATATAGACTAGCTAATCTTGCATGGGAAAGCGTATATGATCCATGATTATTCACTTGCATTATTTGGTTAGTACTAAGATTGAAATGTAAGGATTTACCCTTTCATACCTTACTCTAGAGGGAGTTGTTGTTGTTGTTGTTGCTGCTGGTGTTGCTGTTGTTTCAATTTCACGTACACATAAACCGTGGAGGGCAGTTAAACAACTGTGGGCAGAAAGTAAAACTTGTTGTACTACTATAATCTGTGTCAGTAAAAGTCTGATCTAGTGACTCTTTCCTATGTGCCAATAATATGTTTCACATATACATTATTCTTGTAGTGGTACTATTCTAGCTTTGTGAAAACTGCAAGTGTAGTTTCAATTTATTTTTTGTAATTTCTCACGGATATGTAACATTTTCTAGTAAGGAATTTATCTGAAATGAGCTTACTTGTTGCAATCTAGCAGTTAACTTCATGGTATATATTCCTTAGTCCTTTATGATCACCTGCAGGGGTATATATATCACTACATCAAAAAGATGGTCTACATATTCTCATCTTTGCCTATTCTAAGATGCATGGCTCACTCTGGCTCACTTTCTTTCTCAACTTTTAATAATATAAAAATGGTTCTATCTTTAGGTACAAGATATCTTCATATTCTGTTATTAATATGTGGGGGTGTAAAAGATATTTGCCTTAAAAGTAATCGTTTAAAGACTATGTTGTATGTCAATTATTGTAATTCGGATTTTAAAAAAAAAAAAAAAAAAATAGTAAACATGAAAAAGATAAATCACAAAGTCTTTGAATCAAGAAAGGGTTGATGCCTAAGTTTTAGTACGTAGGAGGCTTTGGTCATTCATGAACTACTCATCTCATTAAGGCTACAACAAACAAAAGAAGACTGTCATTCTGATAATACAAAAGAGTATGATTACGACCAAAGGGCTTTGGCCTGGCAATATCAATTGGTGTCGAAATGTTGAGTTAAGGTGTTTCTCCCAGTGCGTTGAAAATTTAAATTGATATATGATTAGGGATGGAAACGGGTCAGGTTCGGGGCGGGTTTTAATTCCCCCGCACCAGTTTATAATATCCACATGCGTACTCACCCCATTGCCCACTGAATACCTGGTTTATTTTATCCATCGGTTTTTCCCCAAGAGTATCGGTTAATTATCCCCAATTGAATATTCTATGGACAAAATTAAGGGTATCAAGTTTAAGTCACACTCAAACTTACTGACAAAACAAAGCAAAACAACCTAACATATCAAAAAATTTAAAAAGTTAAAGGAAACAAATATCGTATCAAATAATTTAACGCTTTTTAGTAATTCATGTACAAAATCAAGGTGCACATTTCGTCATTTAGTGCGGATGTGTGGCTAGATCTGGACCACCCATTCCAGATCCGAAAATCAATATCTAACGCTAACTTCACGGTGTCAATTGACCATGAAATTTTTTTTAAAATTTTTCCTATTCAACAATCCTTACTATTGTTGTCTATTATTATTATTATTATTATTATTATTATTATTATTATTATTATTATTATTATTATTATTTCATATTTTTTTAGCACTTTTATTTTTTTGATGTTCCTGATATTAATATCACCGTTCGTCAAAAATTGTTTTTTAGTTGACTTTTTTATGAATATGCAATTTTAGCAATGGATTTTAGTGTTAACTTTTCAAAATTAAGATGAAAAACATTAATCTTCACCATCTAAAGTAATTATGATTATAAGACTAATAATGATATTATAAGACCAACAGTGATATTAAGCTTTTTTACATGTAAAAATGAACTGTGATATTAACGATATTATAAGACCAACAATGATATAGGGGGAAAAAACGGTAATATTAGTAAAATATTATTATCATTGTTGATTTCATTGCGATATTAACAATTTTATTAAAAAGGAATTGTGATATTAACACTTTTATTAAAAAAAAAATCTAATGTAATATTATCTACATCATCCTTACTTAAAATCTCATTCCCAAATATACATAACCAATGAATCACGGATTTGGGTTAAATGGATTTTGGTTACGGTAATCGGGTGGATATTACCAGAACCCGCCATCGAACCCGTACGCGGCTACAAAAATTTATTAATACCCAAACCCGAATCCAACCCCGCCAACCTGTCACAGAACCCGTCCCAACCGGATCGAGTTTTGGTTTTCTCCGTCGATTTCCAGTGCTTTTGCCATCCCTAGATACGATTATGCTTCTTACNCAAATATACATAAGCAATGAATCACGGATTTGGGTTAAATGGATTTGGGTATGGTAATCGGGTGGATATTACCAGAACCCGCCATCGAACCCATACGCGACTACAAAAATTTATTAATACCCAAACCCGAATCCAACCCCGCCAACCTGTCACAGAACCCGTCCCAACCGGATCGAGTTTTGGTTTTCTCCGTTGGTTTCCGGTACTTTTGCAATCCCTAGATACGATTATGCTTCTCGCCGGATCTTAACATCCAAATGAAAAGGAAAATAATACAAAGAGTATTAAGCACAAAAGAAAGTGCAACCCCACGCCAACACCCTGTGCCCCGTGTATATATATGCAAAGCCTCATAGTGATGCAAACCACCTTCTCACACAATTAACACAAAGCCTTCTATTTCCTAACATCTTTTTGTTGAATATGCGGAACAACTGGTGTCTTAGACAGGTAGAAATGCCCATGACAGAAGACCAAATAAAAGGTGTGCTCAGAAAATTCGACAAAGATGGTGACGGCAAGATCAGCAGAAGGGAACTAAAGGCTGGCTTTAAAAGCCTTGGTCTACGTTTTGCGTGCTTTAGATCTAGGCGTGCACTGCGTTATGCTGATGCTAACAGAGATGGTGTTATCAGCGAGGAAGAAATAAACGAGCTCGCCAGATACGTTTCCAAGTGGGGCATTTCTTTAACTTAATCAAGAGCTTCGTTAGTAGCTTGTGAGTGTATGTAAATAAATAAAGCATGTAATTTGTTTTGTTTTTCATGTGCTTTCACCTATACTAAGCTGGACTTAGGTCAACCATCTTCATGTTTCATAGTTTATAGCAAGAAGATTGAGTTGAAATCTATTTTAAATCAAACTTTATATGCAAATACTAACCTTGCTTGTTTAACATGTTGCTCAAGTGCATATATGAACGATACTGATTTCACGATATCAATTGGTAAATTACCTACAAAAAGGCTGTTGGTGGTTGAAAATTTACTGATGGTAATTTACATAAGCCAAGTCTCACATTTCTTGGTAATTTATAGATAATCATATAGATTAGCAACAGAAAATAATCCGTCTCTGATTGAAATCTTTTTATGGCAACGGTCTCCTATTGTTGGCAATTTTGTATATATGTAGAAGAATTTAGAAGAAACAACTCAAACCTTGAAGTACTTTAAATTACAGTGATAGTTGTTTAAGTGTCCACACATAGTTATCTACATATCTAGAGTTGCATAAAGAAGTAATACTTTTAAGATATAAGCTATCTAGAATTGTTGTATAATCCGATAACATATGCAACCGCCATTGAGCTAGTCTACAGTATTTATATTCCCATATTATATTGTTCTAAATTTTGTCCCTCCGAACTCCGAAGTAGATGAGAATAACTAGCTAGAAAAGTAGAAAACCAAAGCAAAAGTATATAGTCAGCCTTAATTTATGCTTTGTGGATATATTTTCAACAGAATATATATAAATCTAACACTGGATAACATTTTTAGGGCCTCAATTATTGAGGCTCTAGTGTGGGAATAAATGACATGGATGGATGCATGGTTCATTAGCTAGCTGATAAATGCTTTTTTCTTGGCATTGTCTCAAGCCCGTTTCACGTTACCCAGGTGGCACGATTGCACAGTATAGTAACGACATACACCTGTATATAACCCTGTTAAACTCAATATAATTAGCATCTAAAATGCTCGATAACCATGGAAAGATAATTAACTTGCACAGAGTTTTTAAAGAAAGTATCACAGGATACCGTTCTGTAGCACCTTTTCAAAGATTTTAACTAGATTTAATCATAAAAATTTGCATATCCAAGCTTTTAGCTGGAAAGCTAGCTAGTTGAGAAGCTATGGGCCTATGGAAGTATTATTCTATTGTGACAATTACTTGTATTACTACTTGTTTAGAGCACTAGCTATGGACGGAGCTACATGTAGGCAAGCAGGTTCGACCGAATCATACTTTTTTTAATCATAGTGTAATTGTGGGATAGCTTCAATACAATTATATCTTTGAACCCAGTGATATTTCATATAAACTTTACTAAATGCGGGTTATGAACCCATTCGAAGTTCTGCCTCTGCCACTAGTAGCTGGTGGATATAATAAGTAGGAATCCTATAACATTTGTATTATTTGACTTAATACTATTTAAATCTTAGGAAGGAGACTTAAAGATTTAAGATACACATTAATAACGGGGTCCTATGCCGTCCTAAAAAAACGTGGTCCTAACTTGGATATTAAACCCATGATGAACAATGATGTTGGATATTAAACATGTATCCTGTAACACCCCCAAAATTAGTACAACGGAAGACTTAGCAAGTTTTCCGGGTGCTACTACAATGGGTAGACATCACAAGTATAGATAACAAGATAATATAGATAATCATGTAAACCAAAGTCAACATGAGTCGAAGTTTACATTTATCCAAAATCTTTAGAAAGGAAAGCCCATAATGAATAATAGGAAAACAGGTCTATAAAAGAAATATCAGGGTTTTCATCGATGCCTCAAACCAAGCCAAGATCCAAGCTACCTCACCGTAGTCCAAATAGTAAAGGCATACTTCTAGTTACCTGAGAAAAACATGCTTAAAAAAGTCAGCTTTCGCTAGTGAGTTCATAGGTTTAAGCTTAAAACAATACGGGACCCGAAGAGTTTAGCGCTATGTGTGACTAGAGCAGGCATAGACATCACAATCCGACATCATCACAATCTCAATCACAATCACAATCACAATCAATAGTTTATCATCTTAGGAAAGATGAATGGTCATAGTGAGTGGGCCCCTCAATGGTCACTAGCCAGGTCGCACAATCACAGTAAGGAACCACCCGTTACCGCCCCGGATCTAGGCCGCAACATAGTCTATTCCAAACTAGGGTCAAAGCGCCATAGCTCTAGGTCAACATCTATTTCCGTCTAACCTAAACTAGCCAACACTATAGCAAAACAAGTAGTGGCAGGTCCAAGAAAACTAGTTGCATGTTTTCTCCCCCAAGTTTAGAAAACAATTAAAATGCGAGTAAAAGTGTGGTTATGAAACTCACCTCAGTCCAGCGAAGCACAATCACAATTATAACATAAGCAGGCTAGCACAACAATCCAATTAGGAGAACAGCATAAACAGCTCGAAGGTAGTTTAACTCTACATCAACTAAGTCAGCTCGGCACAGAAAATCAACATAAGCAAGGCAGGATTGCAGCTAGCAAGTGACGGCAACTACGGACTCGGCACTACCTAATAATATAAACTTGTTTTAGAACATATATTTCCAAATAGTATTTCTATTCCCAAATGTACTCCAATTCCATTTTACTTTCCAAAATAATCTTGGGAAATCATTTGTTAGTGTTTGGTATCGTCGTGTGTGTGAGTGTGCGTTAGAGACAAAGTCTCGACTCAAGTGAACTCACGCCAAACTAGCACATCAAGTAAGTTCACATACGTACAAGTCAAGTAGCACATAAGAGCATATCATATCAATCAAGTCAAGTAGTTCACCAATCATGTAACGTCATACAAGTCAAGTTTCATGTCAAAGCTAAGGTCAAGGGATATGACCATAAGAGTCGATAAGTTTCCGTACGAAGGGTCGGTCTCTTATCAAGTTGTCAACTTGATAAGTTTGACCATTATTCCGTTTACTTATCGATTCCGAAGTTATATCGCCTAAGATAGTCATAGGATACATTTCTCATTAATATTATCATCTAGCACTTTTATTGGACTCCCATTGGCTTTTCGATCCAACAAATCCAATAATCGTACCACGATGATCTATTAATGTTAAACCGATCCGAAACTTACTAGCAATTGAGGTGTAATAAATACTATACTTATATCCTAGTTTCATGTGCACTCGAATATCTAATGACTCACGTCAAGTAAACATTTGTTTTTGAAAGGTTCTTTTGCTTTTATTTCTAAAACAACTTCCATTTTAATTTCGTAAACCGACTTGTTATATATACTTAATAATGTTTTTGATAAGTATTAATCTAACTTAATAGTTAATAGTTATCGTTAACGTTATTATTTATCACATTACTTATCTATTATATAAGTGAATGTATATACGTACGTTGGTATACATATATACCTAGACTTATATATAATAAGTTTGTCATGAAGATTGATTTTTAGTGACTTATTATCTATTCGAGTCCACGTGTCCGAGTCATTACTTCCCGGTCCACAAAATCAAGCAAAGTCCAAAGTCCATGTAACGGCATTGTTGAAGCCAACCAAGACTAGAGAGTCAAGACGACCTCAACGTGCACAAAGTCTCAAATAATGTATCGCCATAATATAATCAATCCAATATATCCCGATATCCAATTCTGTAACACCCCCAAAAATCGTACAGCGGAAGACTTACAAGCTTTTGTGGTGTTACGGGGATTGGTACCATCACAAGTATAGATAACGAGATCATAGATAGAATATAAAAGTAAACCAAGTCAACAAAGTTAAAGTTTACATTTATTCCAAGATCTTAGGGTTTATAGGCCCAAATAGATAGCATAAAAGATAGGTCCAAATTTATTATCAGAGTGCATATCGATTTCCCTCAAACCAAACCAAGTCCAAAGCAAGCTTCACCAAAGTCCAAGCAAACAGCATTCATCAATTACCTGAGAAAAACATGCTTAAAAAGTCAGCTTTCGCTGGTGAGTTCATAGAGTTTAATCATTCAAAATACTTACGGGACCTGAAGGATTTAGCGCTATGTGTATGACTAGGGCAGGCATAGACAATCATACTATATTTATCACAATTCCAAATCCATCACAATCATACTCATACTAGTTTACCACCTTTCTAGAAGGCGGAGGGTCAGGTGCGAGCGGGCCACATCTCGACGGTACACTAGCCGGGAACACTAACAGTAAGGAACCACCCATTACTGCCCCGAACTAGGCCGTAGTAGTGTATACTCCAAACCAGGGTTTCGCCCTAGTAGGTCGACATCTAGTCGTCTATCCTAAACTAGTCCACACAATAGCAAAACAATTTATAGCAGGTCCAAGAAATGGGTAGCATGTTTTCTCCCCCAAGTTTAGAAATCATTCGAAAATAAATGCGAGTAAAAGTGGGGCTATAAACTCACCTCGAAATAGCAAGCAATCAATACACGAGTAAGCAAAGAAAATTCGGCTAAGACTTCACAGCAACTATTGACTCGGCACGACCTATTCAAGTATATATACTTTCGCTCAATACCACTTCTTAAAATAATTATACTCCCAATAATCCCAATGGGTTTCCTTTTACTTTCCAAATAATCCTTTCTTTCTTTTGAAAACGCTTGTTATCGCTTGGTATCATTTTGGTATCCTTTGGTATCGAAGTGAGGATTCTAGAGACAAAGTCTCGACCCGTTGGCTATAAGCCAAATATACTATCCATAACAATCACATACGGCTCAAAACAAATAATAAGTCCACATAGCATATAACTACATATAACGCGCATACTAAAACATATAGCACATAGTGGTCAAGGTCAAATGATATGCCTTCATAAAATAAATAAGTCGTCTCATGAAGGGTCGATGGCTCATCAAATTCGTCAACTTGATAGGTCCAACCATTCACGTATTACTTATGTATTCACCAAGTTATATCACGTACGTACAAGTCATAGGATGGACTTCTCGTCAATTTAGTTGTATAATATTACTATTGGGCCCTTATTGGACTCGTCAGCCCAATAAGTCCAACGATAATACTACACGACTTATTAACGTTAACTCAATACGAAACTTTAATACAATGGGTCAAATCACATATTACTCGATAACGTCGGTTTGAATCTAGTTATATAAAGTACTCGAATATTTAATAGTCCATGCCGAAAGAATTATTTGCTTTCGGGATCCGTTATGGTCCGTACATCCAAATATTTCCTTCATCGTTTATGGTTCTTATTCGTTAGTTATGTTTTAATAAGGCGTCGATAAATATTAATTTTTAACGATTAATAGTTATCGTTGCGTTATTATTATTATTCGTTTATTACATCGCTTAGTTATTATGTAAGTTAGTACATGTACATACGTATATATGTGCTAGCAATTATATATATATACGTACACCTCCAAACTTACTTAATATTTAAGTTCGTTGAATAAACGATTTCTAACGAATCATTACATATTCAAGTCCACGTGTCCGAGTCATGACCTCTCGTCCACATAACTACTCAAAGTCCAATGTCCAAATGAAATCGGCATCGTCAAAGTCAATCAAGACTAAAAAGTCAAGATGACCTCAACATGCACAAACAATAATCACAGAAAATATATAAGTCCCGATGTCCAATAATACTCCAAACACCAATCAATTCGAGGTCGTCTACGACACTCGTTCTAATCCCATCTCCGTTCCACTAAAAGTATTCAACCTTATAACTCCGGAAATTTCGATCCAAACACAAAGAAACAAACGTTAGTTACAAGTGAATATATATACACATAGTCACGTATTTCACCAAAATAATACACATAACCACAAAATACTCGTTTTCACATAAAACCATATTTTCCGTTACCAAATATACGTATTACTCCCATTTACCTCAATGTTTCACATAATTCACGTAATACACATAAACACATACCACAAGCATACTAGCCACAATATTCCACGTTTTACCAATGTTTTCCGACAACTTAACCATTTTACCACTTTCAAGTGTATATCTCGACACAATTCAACATATTACCATATTCGTCACAAATTCGCATAACNGAAGATTGATTTTTAGTGAGTTATTATCTATTCGAGTCCACGTGTCCGAGTCATTACTTCCCGGTCCACAAAATCAAGCAAAGTCCAAAGTCCATGTAACGGCATTGTTGAAGCCAACCAAGACTAGAGAGTCAAGACGACCTCAACGTGCACAAAGTCTCAAATAATGTATCGCCATAATATAATCAATCCAATATATCCCGATATCCAATTCACACTTCACAAACTACAACAATGCGAGGCCGTCTACGGCTCTCGTACTAACCTATCTCCGTCATTCTAAAAATTCTCATCCTTATAACTCCGGTATATCACAACCAAGCACTCCATTTCTCAATATCACATTCACAACAAACGTTAGTCACAATATAAATATATGCACATAACCATTTATTTCACAACTAACTCATATAGTCAATATACTATATTATAACATTTATTCATATAAACACTTATCGACAAACCTTTTATATCATAATCCCATATATATATATATATATATATATATATATATATATATATATATATATATATATATATATATATATATATATATATATATATGTCGTCAACCAACTCACATATATCTAACGTTATTTTAATTCGTCAACACTTAACAACTAATAATGTTTCAACAATTTAACAACAACAATAACATTTAGCGGCAACATCAAATATTAGGCTATAATAACTTAAACGAGAACACACGTAACCATTTAAGCACCAAAAACAATAATTAGCATATATTACCGAGACCAAAGGGTCTCGGCTCAATCCATTCGAGCCACAATCACATATGCCGAGACAAAAGGGTCTCGGCTTGGGCTTTCTTGGCTAGGCCGAGCCACACAAAACGAGCCAAACACCTCCAAGGGTCTCGGCTAGCACCCAAAATAAGAAAGAACATCAAGAAACCCAAGTAATTCAATCCATAGCATCTCAAATCGATAAAACATTAACCAAATCATGTACCAAGTTTCAAATACTCAAGAAAAACAATAAAAACATCAAACTCGTGGGTTTGACCCACGGTTTGACCACGAACCACATCGAATCCGAATCCAAACACCCACAAATGATACCAAACGTGACCAAGGTGTGAAAAATCATTAAACCCATCAATCTTTTATACCCAAAAATTAAAGAAACACTCGGGTTTGACTCGTACGAAAGTCAACCCATGCGTAAAACTCATTTTCTTACCTTTTCTTTTGTAGATCTATAAAGTAGAAACCAAAATATGACGATGGTGAAGGTGTAGGGCGGCGGTGATGGTGAAACAAGGGGTTTGGGGTCGTTTTTGGAGTGCGTGAATAGTACTAGGTGAAAGAGGAAGTGATTTTGAGTAAAATGATGGTGGTGGTGTGGTGATGACGGCGGCGGTGTGCCGTGGGTGTGGTGGCCAGCGGCGTGAACCAAAGAGAGAGAGAGAGAGAGGTGATGATGAAGATGATAGAATGAAAAAAAAAATCAGGTTTAGGGTTATAGTTTTATTAGTTTAGGTTTGTTGCAAGTTTGATCCCTCAATTGTTTAGTTTTTATAAAATAGTGGAAGTCAAAGACCCTAAACAAATATTTTTCTTAATCTCTTCCGAAACATTTATTTTTTTAAAGTTTACAAGAACGTCGGTCGCTACACAAAATCATTTTAACTATTCACCGCTCGCTTATAAAATAATTCTTCGAAATGTTAAAATAATTCGTTGAGTAAATAAAATTATTTCAAAACGTTTCATCATTCACGGCTTACGAAAACTAAATATAACGCCTAGGACTTGTACATGAAATATTCGTAACCATTACTTATCAAATACGCGTTTCATTAGGATTGCTAGTGTCAGAGTCGAAGTAGTGCCTAACTTAACGCAACAGGAATGGTCTAACGACATACTATTCCACACAAATAATCAACGATACTCATCACATACCACATAATCAGTCCCCAATTCTCGTAATTTCTGAAAAACCGTTTCAATAATATTAACGATTCATTTTATTTATAATACGGCATTTTAAATCCGGTTCTCAATTTTACCAGTTGCCACATATGCTTTCACGGACGTAGCCAGTGGGGGGCTGGCGAGTAGAAAACAAAGAAACTGGTATTCTTGTTTGAATGGAGGTTTTGAGTTCTCTGTTTCTTATGAGGAAGATGACCGAACCAAAAAAAAAAGTTTGTACAGTATTTTACTGTTAGTGACTTTGTGGTGTACTTTTATTAAAAAGGTCAATTTCGGCCCCTCCAGTTTATAATTTATCAATTCAATTATACTTAAAATGTTATGTTTGAACCTCTTTCAAAAAAAAAAAAAAATGCCACATTAGTCTGTATTATGGTTGAACCATATTCGCTACCATTTACGGCAACCTTTGCCCATTTTGTTCATTTCTTAACTGATCAAGTAATTGTATGTTACTACCGAAGAAATAGAATCGAACTCGTATGTCAAACAATTCAAACTTCAAGTTAGCTTTTAAAACAAAAAATCGTATGTTACTATCGAAAAAATTGAACCCCCTTAATACAAATTTCTGGCTCCGTCCCTATACGCATTTTTCTCAAATAATGCAATTCACTTAACAGGCCAAGTTCGCAGGCTTGGTTATTGTGGGCATCTTAACCAAAAGAGACTCGTATTTTCCCAAAAGAGTGATGGATAGAATGTATTTAAAGCGTGGTCCTTTGGAAAATTTAAGTCGACATAATATGATGTGCTTGTTGTAGTGTTGGATAAAAGAATTTGAATATAGGCCAACGCAAATAAGAGTATTTTGTCATTACAGTAGTTTTTAGTTTTACAGAATCACAGCAATAATAGTTACAGTAGAAATCATTTATATAACTTTTGTGTCATCTTCATAACGAGTGACGACTTTTTCTTTTCTCTAAATGTGAATAACAGTGAGTGACGACGATTAAGACTTTACTGGTCTCCAACTGTCAAGTTTTTGTGACGACACATATTGTCACTAATTTCCTTAACAGTCAAAATAACTGATTTCAATGACGACACTCTTAATTAGTGACAGATCTTGTGACGTAAGTGAAGGTCAAAAACTAGTGACAGACTGACAGACTCTAGTTTCGTCATTCATTGCTGACTCTTAATTATCTGTTTCTAAAATAATTTGTAACAACCTAGCATGACGAAGAGTGACTGTCCAAATTTGTCACTAATAGCACAGTGACGAATCACAGTTAATAACCAAATTGCTTCAACCCAATAATGTTATTTTGGTAATGGCACTTTGATCTCACATGCAAACAGGAACAAAGGCGCGCTTGGCCCTTAATTGGCGCTGTCCATGCTTCAAATTTATTCGATCTCCAAATCAACTCATTCCGCAAGCAATTAATAACAATGTTGCTTTAAAATTTATAATTAAGCAGTTTATTGCAACTTTGTTGCTTAAACATGTTCCATTCATGTCTATGAACTTTTTCTTTCCACCTGAGTATACAAAATTACCTGATTTGTTGATTCAGATTTTTTTTTCTAGAAAAGATCTTTATGAAATAATAAACTGATCGATCTAAAAGATTTGATACTAGATCTACCTGCAATTCCAAATTAGGTTTGATGCCCCGACCATAAACTAATTAATTAATCTCTTTTAGTTGTATACGTATCATTTAGGAGAATAGTTGGTGTTACCGAACCTAATAATTAATCACTAATTATGATATTATATTCTTTTCATGGAAAGATTACAAGTCGCACAATTGAGAACACCCTTTTGTTTATCTCTAAAGGCTTCATGATATACACACTACAAGAAAATTGGCCCATGGTAACAAAAAAGGTCACTAAACTTAATAAAAGAAAAACCTAAGTAAATGTGTCCAGATGTTTTACCAGCACATAAGATGCAGTGACGAGAAAATTTGAGTCTGGGAAAGTTTTTGGACCTTTCATGACACATTTCTTTTAGTAAAAAAATCCAAGAGCTAGTATAATACTTGTTATTTTTACCCACACGTAAAAATCATAAGATGCGGTGACAAGAAAAATTGAGTCTGGGAAAGTTTTTGGACTTTTCATGATCGAGAAGTAGGGTTATGTACTACTACTGGGAAAGTTTTGGACCTTTCATGACACAACTACTGACACTGTTTTTCCATAAGTCACTGCAAGATGTTTTCCTTGTGATGAATATTATTATGGCAGGTGCGAAGTAATTAACCATAATTGTATCTCCAAAACTCCATTGCACATGGAAAGGAGAAGTACTATTGAAACTTATATTAGTAGTTCTATATCACCATATTTTCCTTTATTTAGTAGATACAAACAAAAATACTATTTACATATATATTATGCAATATCTGTTTAATTGCTTAACACAATCAATTTGAGCAGCCCCTTTAAATATTTTATGATAGATTAAGAATAAAGTACTACCACCCTAAGTATGATGAGAATAAAGCACTTGTGAGTGCCCCCTTGTTCCATCAGGCATAACTTAATTATTACTTAATAAGGTTGATTTCAAGTTTAGCCAAAATAGATCTCTTAGAATAAGCTGGAAAAAAGATTTGATACTCTTACTTGTCAGTCAAAGTTTGGCTTGATGGCAATTTAAATTTTTTTGTTCCAAAGTGTAATTATAGATACACTTTGTGGAAAGTAATTATAATTATGTTCTCATAAAGACTGGATATAGAACTAATTATAGGTACACTTTGTGGAAAGTAATAAACTCCTTTTGGTGAAACTCTTGGACATCTTAGTGACTGTTTTACACTTTTACTGTGTTATATATGCTTGCAGTAAAGTGCAAGTCCTTTTATATATATTATGATCTTTCGGATAATAGTTGAATAATACTTAGATAATTTACCATTGCCCTACATGTATAATTAGTATCTCCTCCAACTTATGTTAAGCATTCTTGTCTTGCTTTTAATTTGTGGTTGTTTCCTGTAACAATGGTGTTTTTGTTGCTTAAGTTGTTACTCTATTTCCCTGCATATGCCTAGTGTCATTTGTGACAAAATGATATTTCTGGTAATGTTAAATACCAAACGTGCGTATAATATATTATGATATTTCTGGTAAAGTGCAAGTCCTTTTATATATATTATGATCTTTCGGATAATAGTTGAATAATACTTAGATAATTTACCATTGCCCTACATGTATAACTAGTATCTACTCCAACTTATGTTAAGCATTCTTTGCTTTTAATTTGTGGTTGTTTCCTGTAACAAGGGTGTTTTTGTTGCTTAAGTTGTTACTCTATTTCCCTGCATATGCCTAGTGTCATTTGTGACAAAATGATATTTCTGGTAATGTTAAATACTGCGGGGCAAATTATATGAAGATAAAGAGTATTATAATTTGTCACTGTTTCATCTTCTGGGTTAGCGGAAACCATTTTGTTTTTCTTTTATTTTTTTTTTGGTGCTTTTGAGGGTAATTTTCTCAAATTTAATCCTGCTTTAAGGTATTTTACAAAATTTTTTGGACATTTATGGCCCCTCTTTAGCTAATACAAATTTTTTGTTTCCACGAAGGGAAAAAATTGTCACATATTACTGGTAAAAGAGGATGTAATTTGAAAGAAAATTACACTCAAAAGAGCAAAAAAAATTGTTCGAGTACCCAGTAAGATGAAACAGTAGATAAGGTATAATACCTTTTTTTTTAATAATTTTGCCTGCTTAAATACCCAAACGTGCGTATGATAATAGTTAAGTTTAGAATATGAAAGATTCTAGTGAGCTTCGATTCTTAGCTTGGTTTTTGGGAAGGCCAAATATTAATTTAGTATAATAAAACAAAACCCAAAGTGGGGAGTTTTCCATTTCAAAAAACTAAACCATACCTTATTTAGTAATAATATTATTTAGAAAAAAAGATTATTTTCTTATTAGATAATATTTTATATTTATCCATAACACAAGTAGAAGATAAATACAAAAAATATAGATAAGATGCAATTAACAATAGGATTAAAATTTTTAAATAATTATCTTTAATAATAAAAAACTATAATTAAACATCATAAATCAAACAAAACAATGATTAAATTATTTGTTTTTTAATAAATAAAAATATATGATTCAAAAAATTTAAAAAAAAACCCGCGCGTGCGCGGGCATTATAACTAGTTAATAAAATAGATAAGGCCCAAGAACCTAAGAAAAAGTGCATGTCCCTTCTCCTGTATAAGTATGTGCATATTGTGGCCTCATGATTAGAAACACAAACTATATATCCACCTTATCTTACAGCTCTCTTTTTCCTCTCCATTGTTTCATAGATAATGCGTAAGGGTTGGTGTGGTAGATGGGCAGAAGGACCCTTACCCCAAAACCAGATGAAGGGTGTTTTCAAAGGGTTTGACACTAATGGAGATGGTAAGCTCAGTCGAAAAGAAATAAAGGTAGGCTTGAAAAGTCTTGGCGTACGTTTTGCAGGCATAAGGGCTTGGCGTGCAGTGCGTCATGCTGATGCTAACGGTGATGGTCAAATTGGCGATGAAGAGATTGATGAGCTCGCTAAATATGCTTCCAAGTGGGGAATTTAAATCACTCCTTAGCAATTAGAAGAACCCATAAGATGCATCGAACTGTTTTTATTTTCCATGGTTGGCTTTCTTATAGGAGGTGGTAGCTAGATATCGATGTATGACTGTTTGTGAGCTTACGGTCGTTCTATGTTAGGAGATGATTAGAAATCGAAGTACACCCTGTTGAAAACCATAGTGTACTATCTTATAAAAATCTTGTTTGATGCTGTTCAACTAAGGAACGCATTTTGGTACGACCCTTCAAGATAAATGGGATGATAGCCAAACACAAAAGAACGGCACATGAAAAATAAAAACTGATCATATGTATTAAAAGGCTCTAAAGTCTTAACTCTTTCATAAACTCGGGTGCACTAGAGATTCACCATATATGTATAATCGAACGGCATACATTTTCAGTTTCCTAATATTACAATCTCCATATAGTTTAGCTTTAAATAAAAAAATGAAAGTATATCTAGTGCATGGCAGGTAGAAGTTTGTTATACTTAACGAGATTATATAAATGGGTTTTGCTAATGACAACCCTTAGGGCTATCTTTAAGAGAATGAGTTTTATTACAAAGTCATCTATAAATCACTATGATTGGATGTCAATCCCGAAAAACATGGATACAATCTCTAAAAATCTGAATGCACAACAAACATTTGATTCTGATTGGATGACTTCATTTCTTATATTAAATTGTAGTAAAACGCTTCATCTTAACCACAGGAAACTTAATTGGTTGTGTACACACCACCAACAAACAATTAATGTGATGTAAAAATGAGGTAAGTAACAAAGAACAAAAACAACACCACCAGGCACCAACAAACAATTAATGTGATGTAAAAATGAGGTAAGTAAATGAAGAACAAAAACAAGTTACCAAAACGAATTAATATGATACACTGCACAAAGTCACAAACTGATCAATGAGTTCAAAACCTCGGGTGGTTGAGTTAAGGTCAAAATATTTGAGCCATTCAAAATTAGTGTTTCGAATTGCTTATTTTATTTGTTCGAATTGTTATCTCCTAAAAACGTGAAACTTAATTTTAAAAAATGATTTAAAACGTAAACTAATGGTGATATAAGCTAAAAAGACGACACTATAACCTTTTAATCTATCGTATTAAGCTCCTAATATCAAATGTTGTCTCATATTTGTAGAATTGTGTGCTTTGCATCAATGACAATTAGGGTCTTAGACAATATAAATAAGAGAGAAATCACTAATTGGGCTTAGCCCAATATGATAATAATGGATACCAAGTAATATCCACGAACAATATTAACATATATTAGCTTAGAATTGAGATTCTTTCATGTTTAAATTAACATGACCGGTCAAATTCCCTCACAAACAAAAGAAAAACCGGGTTCTGCAGTAGACCTCACAGTTTTGTATGTGAGAGAACATAACGGGTCATGTTCATGCTAACTTGAGAAAATCTTAATCTATTAGCTTAATCTTAGGGAGAGAAAGAGAGGTGAACACTTGAGATATTTTAGAGAGAGAATAGGGAGTAATCTCGTTACATACATAATAAGTGTCACACCTCACATTGTGTTAGGGGTGAGCAAAACCGCCCGAGTCCCGACAACCGACCCGATCCCGATATAAACCGATAGTCCCGAAACCGAATAATAGCTTCTCGGGTCGTGAGTCGGGATGAATTTTTAGCATTTTCGGGATTCGGGACGGGTCGGGACGGGCCAAAACCGACAAAATACAAGCAAAAACCGACTACTTTCGGGACGGGTCGGGACGGGCCAAAAAAGCGACTACTTTCGGGTCGATATTCGGTTTACGATTTAGGTAAATTTCGGGATCGGGATTAGTCGGGACGGGTCGGGTCGGGCCGGGATTCGGCCCGATGCTCAGCCCTACATTGTGTGAGGTAAGAGAGTATTTATACTGCATACATACGCACAGGGCAAATGCATGTATGTACTATGGGGGTGGTGCCCTCTATGGCTAGACTAACAAGATGAGATATCAGTGTTTTTTTCTTCGATTTTGAGCTTTTTTTTTTTTAATTATTTTTTTTAAAGCCCCCACCCAAAACTCAAAT
>LBNU01003472.1:83390-143547 GCA_014162995.1 Artemisia annua
CCCCCCCACAACATCAAAACACAACAATCAACACTCTAAAATCTTATATATCCTTAATCTCTAAGTAACAATACTCGATTTATCATTTTGATTCTAGTTTTTCGTCGCATTTTTTTGTTGTCATAATAATAATAATAAAATAAAATTTGCCTCCCACCCCCCAAAATCTAATTTCCTAGTTCCGCGTATGCATGATCTCGTCACTATACATTGACAAAAAGGTCATGAGATACATAGTTAACAAACATACAATAACGACTTAGCATTATACTATTGTACCATAACTATTACATAAATATCGAATAAAACTCTAAAAATGATTTACACTCTCTAAAAATACTAAAAGAATAGAAGAATTTAGAGTATATCTCATCCTTCGTGTAAAGTAAAAACCACCAACACCATTATTTTTACATGAAGGTGAAAACAATGAACGACACGGCGAATGCGGTTCCAGTAATGGAAATTCTGTTGACCCATGCATTTGCATAAGAATTGTCAGGAACATCCACTAGGGTCCTCCAGGTGCTGTTGCAGGACCTGCACAAGGACCAGGTGAGGAAAGTTGGTGCAAGTGATGAAGGGGACGGGGATGGCCCATATATGCGAGATAGGGCTGGAGATGCGCGAGCTGGAGATGCGCGAGCTGGTGTACTAGAGCAAGAACTGGGGCAGGGGAAGGAGCTGGTGGTGCAAGTGTGGGTGCAACTACTGGCGCGGCAACAGTTGAGACTGTTGGGGCTCCGACCGGGGATTGGGCTATGCATGATGTGGCGAAAAGAGCCAACGACATGAAGAATTGGTACATTGTAGCAGAAGCCATTTTGAGGTGTTGATGCGAGATTGGGTGTGAAAGAGAGAATTACTATATATATAATTTACCGTCAAAAACGGTGTCGTTCATCATCGTGGACTACACGCTTTTTTTTCGGCCTGCTACCACCCAGTCCACTGCCATTTTGACCCAACATCTTTACACCGCCTTTATACATATTCGGGAAGCTTCTTGATCCTCATAAATAATCAAACCGCCTCTCTCTACCGATTTCTTATTGAAGCTGTGATTCGTATATTTGATGTGAAAATATCGGTGTTATAGTCGGTTGGTGGTGATGTATCTTGCCGTTGTCGTTGTTTGTTGAGGTGTGCAGGAATTTGAGAGTATCTCTAACTCAATTATATAAGGTAATTTTTTTTTTATTGTTTTGGTTTTAATTTTTGGTTATAAAGAAAACATGTATAAGGGTTGAATCTTTATAGTTAACTTGATGGATTATGCTGACAAATAAGTTCCAGTTAGGGTATCTGATAGTTTAGGGTTAGGGTTTGATCTTTGCTCAGTATGTCGTGTCTGTTCAAGCCTTACCTTGACGCAGCAACAATCACGGTTACTCAGTCTATCGTGTTTGCATATAGTCGTATCTGCTACTTTACGAGTAAAATGAGTTATTCGGAATAAACAATCTTTGCAGTAGCGTTCTGTCTGTTCAAGTGACCAAAAGTTCATACAGATATTGTAGGTATGAGTTATTATAATTATTTGCAGTAGCGTTCTGTCTGTTTTATGTTACAGTGGGAAGAAATTGTTGAAGGTGCCAAGGCAGGACAATTGGTTCCTGAGTCTGGAATGGGCTTTAGCGAAGAAACGAAGTTGATTTTTAACAGGGCTAAGCAATACACCAAGGAGTATGAAGATTAGGTATCATCACTTTTGGTGCGTTATGTTTCGTGTTGCTGATAGCAATATATATTTTTGAACCTTCGCGGTCTGAATTCCAGTTTATTTTGGTATATACTTTCTACAGGTGTGCAAAAACACTTTGCGGGTACTTCGAAAGGCGCTGCTTCTGATGGCCACTGTTGATGGATCCCGAAAGAAGAGGTCGTGCGTGTCCAGTGCAGGGGGGATAGTCACCGTGTATCGGATGAAGGTTCCTTGATCCATGAGTTTGTATGTGTATATGTAGATAACAATAACGAGTTTCAATTATATTGATCGTTGTTTATATGTCGTGGTTGCATTTTCTTAACAGGCATTTGTGAGAACCAACAACAAAGCAATTGTATTTCTGACGGGGTAGTCAACATGTAATTCTGTGTGAGTAGGTAATTCGGTCTCTCTTTTAGTTTGCGGATTGGACACATTAGTATTCAATCAGGCTATGCTCATTCATAGTGGTTTTCTAATGTAGGCTACGTTACTGCAAACTCAGGAAGAGACCGTAATGATCGAAGGCATTTATTATATCAAGGTACGTTACATACAATTATATATATGTACGTACAACATTGTGTTACACACATATTATTAGTCTTTAGACCACTATCTTGCTCTTAACAGTTTTCAAGATAAAAGATTTGCGCCTTTACTGAACCCTATAACCATGTTTGTTTAGAATATGAACGTAATTACCTTCTGGTGAAGACTTTGTAGTTTAAGAGTTTTTTTACTTGGATTTATATTTTGAAATGAGATTATTGTATTTAGAAAGCCTTTTAGGAGTTATGCTGCATATCTAAATATATAAAGTTGAAAGTAGTAAACTATGCAATTTGAAAGACTTTCTATTGCAATTGTGAGTATAGACCTCCTGTACGTATTCAAGAATATGACGAAATACCAACTGTGTCCTTTTACAAGTTTCATGTTTGCATATTATGGTTTATTTGTAGCAATAAAAACGTTGCCAAAAAGCCTCGCCGCCAAAAAATACCATGCAATGATTTTTAGTTTTCAGTTATTGTTAGATTCTCGCTTCACCAACAGTCGCCTATACAAATTTAATGCAGATTATGATTCTTTTAGGTGAAAGCTTGCACGCCAAAAAAAATGTCAACACCCTTTGTCAGAATATAATGAACATATTCAGTGGTTTTAAAATCTCATTCGTTCATTTTTTTTACAGGACAATGGCATATACCATCAAGTTCGGCCACTGACAGTTACAAAAGGTGGGACAACGTCTATCGTACGTTTCATGAACGTTTTAAGACAAGTGGAAGTGTTGTAAGTTTTTCTATCATCTTATTTTCTCCAGTGTCAAAATCAGTTTACGAAGTTGGGTTTGTTGCTTGGAGGTTTTCAATTTCCAAAGTAACGGTTTGTGGGTCAAATTTGTTTCGTACTGAACTAGCTCCTATTTGTCTTAGAAGTTATAATCATTTTAAATTTCCATCTGGTCTTTATATCACTCCATCTGCACGGTACAGGTATCAACCCACAATGACACATAAGCGAATAGGGATAGTGAGAATACCGGACGCGCACGGCTAACCACCCAAGGTAATATGTGTACTGAATTCTAACATGTTACGGATAATATGTTTCACTCACATTCACTCACTACCATGTATTCAATCAGATTTGTTTGCAGCATTGTTTCAAAATAGGCGTGCACATTGGAAGGCTAAACAGCTAGAGAAAGACTACAATGATTTGCGCGGCTGAAACTGACGCTTCTACTAAACCTGGTATTGGTTTTTTTCTTTGGTGCGCATTTAGGTAACAGTGGTGTTATGTTGATTCATATTTAAGTATTCAAACATTGAAATAGGACATAGTATTTGTTATTCCATATCACATCGTGTACTGAATCAATTAATTATTTGTGATTGTAAATGAGGCCATGAAAAGCATAGATACACAGGTTCTAAAGTAATACATGTTGATGCCCAAAAAATTTTAGCATGCCGAGGAACGTCAGCCCACGCGGCAACTATCGATGCCAAAGAACCGACGCCCCGCCGCGGCGGCCGGCGCCCATCTCGTTGAATGTAATATGATGATGATGATTATAAAAGTCTACAAAAAAAGATAAATATATAGCAAGGAAAGACAATATGAACCGGTAGAATAATTTAACTATTCATTTTATTTAGAAAGTCAATTTATTTTTCTGGAGGCACTTTATTTTGCATACCCACTTTTCCCTACATACTGAGGGATTGATCTAGACCGTTGATCTAACAGACAAGATTAAGGAAAAAAAACACGGGAGGACTGAAAATATAATTTTGATAACTAGTTCACCCACCCACCACTTTTCTCTCTCGTTTCATTATCACAACTGACACACACAAAAACACACATCTAACTCACTTTCTCTCTCTAACAAACTTCGAAATCAACCAAAAACATCAAAATTCAACCGTTTTTAACCATTAAAATCAAATAAAATACATAGAAATGGAAGAATCGAGGCAAGCAGAACCAGATCCGGGGAAAAACTGGTTCGAAATGAACAGATTCAAACTAAGGATGACGGTATGGCACTTCTGATATATTATTGTGATGATTTTATTTTTATTACTGAAATTTATTTGTGTTTTTGAAGATATTTATGGAGATTTTTGTGTTTTATTGAACATTTTATGAAGATATTTATATACATTCATCTAACGCAAAGTGTTGATGGAAGTTATGATTGAAGAAAACTGAAGAAGCTATGGTTGAAGAAAACATAACATCTTCATAAACAAATTTAAGAAGCTCAAAAAAAAAAAAAAAAAAAAAAAAAAAAAAAAAAAAAAAAAAAAAAAAAAAAAAAAAAAAAAAAAAAAAAAAACGTCAGTTGGTAAAAAAACAAAAAGGAAAAGGAACAAAAAAAACATGGACTTAGGTTTTTAGGATATAATCTTAGGTTAATCCCCACCATTAGATCAAGCTAGATGGATGGTGGTGATTTGTCCCTTGGTATGCACCAAAATAAAAGTATGCATTTGAATTTTCCTCTATTTTTCTATTCATTATTTACATATTATTGAACACAAGTAATTATTTGTGAATTCAATTTGCATAAAATGGTAACATGGACAGCTGGGTAATGGTACGTACTGCTAATTATAGAGTATGTATGTTTCCTCTTAATTTAAAATTTAAAAATGATAAAAATATCTAGTACTAAATTAATATTTTAAATACTATTTAATACTTAAACTTTTATCATTTTTTGTTATAACTCATATATATTTTTCTCGCAATTACTACAAAGCGTAAATTACACCGTTCGTCCTTGTGGTTTGCGTTGACTGGCGTCGTTTGTCGCTTGACCAAAAAAACTGCACCGTTCGTCCTTAACAGGCAAACGTTTGGCGTCGTTAGTCCCTCCCCCACTAACGCTTGTTAAGTGTTGTTACAGCTGAAGTCCCATGAGGGTATACTAGTCATTTCGCAAACCAAAAAGACGAACGGTGCAAAAGGAAGAACGGTGCCTTTTTTTTTTTTTTTTTTTTTTTTTTTTTTTTTTTTTTTTTTTTTTTTTTTTTTTTTTTTTTTTTTTTTTTTTTTTTTTTTTTTTTTTTCGTTCGTAAGTTCCGTTTTCGTCTGTTTTTTTACGTTTTCGTCCGTTTTTTTTCGTTTTCGTCTCTTTTTTTACGTTTTCCTCCGTTTTTTACGTTTTCATCCGTTTTTTTCGTTTTCGTCTCTTTTTTTTCTACGTTTTCCTCCATTTTTTTACGTTTTCATCTGTTTTTTTCGTTTTCGTCTGTTTTTTTACGTTTTCCTCCGTTTTTTACGATTTCATCCGTTTTTTTTCGTTTTCGTCTGTTTTTTTACGTTTACGTCCGTGTTTTTTTTTACTTTTTTGTCCATTGTTCTAACGTTTTCATACGCTTTCGTCCATTTTTTAGGTTTTTATCCGTTATCTTTTGTTCAAACGTTTTCACGCGTTTTTTTTACGTTTTTATCCGTTTTTTTCGTTTTCGTCTGTTTTTTTACATTTTTGTCCGTTTTTTTTCGTTTTCGTCCGTTTTTTTACGTTTTCATTCGTTTTTTACATTTACATCCGTTTTTTTGTTTTTGTATGTTTTTTTTACGTTTTCATTCGTTTTTTTACGTTTTCATACGTTTTCGTTCATTTTTTATATTTTCATACGTTTTCGTCCATTCTTATCCGTTTTTATACGTTTTCACAACATGGGTATTGAATGTTGATGCTAATACCCTGTAATTGTTCTTTCTATTTTTAGAAATTTGATGTTTTTTGGTTGTAATTTAGCATACCCATATTTTAAAATGAGTTTTTTTTAAGTCAAAGGACTTGTTGTTGAAGGTTGATGCTAATAACCTGTAATTATTCTTTATACTTTTTGAAGTTTGATGTTTTTTGGTTATTATTTGATATACCCATGTTGTGAAAATGTATAAAACGTATATAAACGGATAAGAATGGATAAAAATGTATGAAAATGTAAAAAACCGAACGAAAACGTAAAAAAATAGACGAAAACAAAAAAAAACGGACAAAAACGTAAAAAAACAGAGAAAATGAGAAAAACGGAGGAAAACATAAAAAAACAGACGCAAACGAAAAAAACGGATGAAAACGTAAAAAACGGAGAAAAATGAAAAAATACAGACGAAAACGAAAAAAAACAGATGAAAACGTAAAAAAACGGAGGAAAACGTAAAAATACAGACGAAACCGAAAAAAAACGGTTAAGAATGAATAAAAACGTAAAAAATAGACGAAAGCGTATGAAAACGTTGGAACAACGGACAAAAACGTAAAAAAACCGGACGTAAAAGTAAAAAAACAGACAAAAACGAAAAACACAGACGAAAACGTAAAAAAGCCAACGAAAGCGAAAAAAACGGATGAAAACGTAAAAAAACGGAGGAAAACGTAAAAAAAAAATAGACGAAAACGAAAAAAAACATACGAAAACGTAAAAAAACATACGAAAACGAAAAAAACGGATGAAAAGGTAAAAAATGGAGGAAACTCAAAAAAAGAGACGAAAACGAAAAAAAACATAAAAAAACAGACGAAAACGTATTAAAACGGAACTTACGAACGTATTAAAAAAAATTGCATCGTTCGTCCTTTTGGTTTGCGAAATGACTAGTATACCCTCATGGGACTTCAGGTGTAACAACACTTAACAAGCGTTAGTGGGAGAGGGACTAACGACGCCAAACGTTTGCCCGTTAAGGACGAACGGTGCAGTTTTTTTGGTCAAAAGACTAACGACGCCAGTTAACGCAAACCACAAGGATGAACGGTGTAATTTACTCTACTACAAATTAAATACGTAAGTTTTGTATCAACAGTCAAACCAAAATCACTATTTCACAATTTATAATGATTTGTCGCTATACACGATCGTTTTACAAAATTGTCTAGTTTATCTCTATTCAGTAACAATTAATATTCGTTCAAAAAAAAAGTAACCATTAATATTTATAGTATTATTTGATTTCAATGGTAATTGGTTTTACAAATACGTTTATGCTACAAAAAGATAAAGAATGTCTAAATATATTTCTAAAGATTTTTTTCGAACAACTATTTAATTAAAAAAAGGCAGCACGAAGCTTGAAAAACCTAATTACCAAGTAGGATAGAATGTTACAACTTACAAGTATTGCAAACCACTCTATCCGAATATTGTTTAGATAGAAATCCAAGTGCGAGAGTATATGGGAAGGATTGAGAAGACAAAAATAAAAGCATGATTGCATATTTATTAACTAGTTACAATACCTGTGCACGCACAGGGTTTTTAAATTTCATTTTGATCATGTATTATTATCGATTAAGAAATGAATCACTTAACATGTTTCAATTGGTTTTACTTGGTGGACTAAAAATAAAAAATCATATGTATATATGTTATAATCTACCTATTAGTTTAGAAGAATGTTTTTGGATTAAAAATTATATTTTATTATTCAAGCAAAATCACATGATGATAATTGACTTGCATGATATGTTAGTGATATATGCCTTTAGTTTTGCGAATCCATGCTATCAATTTACGATATTTTAGTAATTGTGGTATTTCTTTTACTTATATTTTCGTTAAAATATGTAGCATATTTAAATAGCTTTAAAGATTGATTCATTTCTTTGATTATTAATAACAATCATACCATGTTTACTAATGTACATTTTTGTTTGGAAAATTGCATTTTCATAAGTTTGTGCTATTTACTTCTCATGTTTGATCATAAAATTACCAAATTAACATAGATGCTTACACTATAGCTTCTTAATTACATAAAGAAAAAAAAAAATGTGATGGGTAGAACTCAAATTTAATCTTACGGTCTAATGTATAAAAATAATTTTTCTCTGAGACCGAACTATATAAGGAAATTATAATTATTTGTATAAGTAAATTATAAATGCATGAAAAAAAAATGACAAATAGTACATTTGCAAGTCTTTTAGGATTGTTTGAATCCTTACCGACCTTTCACTTTAGTGCAACTTTCTTTACAATTGGCCTAGATCATCAAGGTAAAAGACACTCGTATTTTAGACCGTTGGTTGACACCAATAGTGTTATCAATGACAGCAAACACCTGCTAAGTTTCATTATCTCATTTAAAGACACCTGCTAAGAATTCCTACCATAGGCACTAAAATACATCTTTGGTACATTAAAATACATTCATGTATTATCTAAATCAGCAACTCAACTTAATTATACATTCATACCTTGAACAGGCGTAGAAAATCCTTCCATAACAATCATGTGTTGATACTTAATCCTCTTCTAAAAACGCACACAACAAATTGTATTGCACTTTAGTGTGTGTGATAAGATCATAAAACTGCAAAAATCATTTACATATTGCATTATAGTGAGGATTACAACAAAGTTAGTTATAACATCAAGTAAGAAAACTTCAGATTAGAACTAAAGGGGTGTTTGGTTATACTTATAAAGGTGCTTATTGGCTATATTTAATTACCATAACACAATAAGTTTATGATAAAGCTATAAGCTTTTTTGAGAAACTTAGTAAAAAACCTCTGAACTCACAACTAATTCTATCATAGCTTAGTGTGTTTATAGTAAAAACACAAATATTAAGTGTAGAAGTTTTCAATAAAACATAAAAAAAAGTTACTAAAAGTTGGCGTGTATAACAAAAAAGTTGAACCATAAAAAAGGTTACTAAAAACTATCAGCTAGATAAGGCATGAGCCAAAGTTCTGTTGAGATCTCTTTCAAATTCTATCGAGAAACAAAAAGAGGTTAACACATAAATCATAAGTATAGAAGAATGGTATCTCACATCCGTGATTACCAACTCAATAATATTATCGCAGTATAGTAACGTAATAACCTGATTAAAAACTATATATGCTTGCTNCCTTCTCATAATCTATTTTCTTTTTTTTTAGTTTTCTCTCAAGGCTTCACTTTCTTTCTCTCTCTAACTTTCTCTCTCTACATTTCTTCTTTCTTTCTCACATGTAACGATCCATACCACAAGTTAGTTTCGTGTTTGTGAACTTATTTAGTATCCTACAATTGGTATCAAGAGCCATGGTTACATCCTAGGGATTCTAGGACTTGTGGTGTATGTTTTTTTTTGTTTTTGTTTTGTTTTAGTTTTTTTTTTTCCGGATGAAACATCACGTCAATGAATAAAGTTAGGTTATCATCTACATATTTTTTATTTTTTTTTTATTTAGAAGGTGATTGTTATCAAATAAGGATTGTGATGCGTATATTTTTTTATATAATATAAGAAAAACACCTTATAAATTAAACAATGACTATCTAACCCATGCGTTCGTTTTTTTTTTTAATAATTAGCTTTATATAATGTTTTTAACTGGCAGAAATGCTGAGGTTGTTGATGTTATTGTTTAACTTTAACTATTGATATCATGTTGTACAAAATGTGCGAGTTTAGAAGCACATAATGAGCATTAATTAAGTTAAAATATGCTTCATAAAGTTTTTAAAATGTTTTTATGGATATTCATATATATATATTAAATAACAATTTCACGAGTCGTTGTTATAAGTAGAATCACGTATATTTATTTTCATATCACAGTAACTCGTGCTTACCATTTGATATTTGTATTCCCGTTACTAATAATTTAGCTGTATTTAATATTCAAACTCGTGTACGCATAAATTAAACTTTTAAATAGAATAACATGAGTTTTATTTAAAAAAATATTCTAATGAATGAAAGTCTACAACTAACAATATTAAAATTCGCATATTTACAAAATTTTGTAATTAAAATAGATGAAAGTCTAAAACTAATACTAATACTCATGTCATTTTAAACAAAGTTCATATTATAAAGTATAAGGGGTATAAAGTGTAAGGTGTTATTTGTGTTTTTTCTAAAGTTATTAAAAACATGGAAACTTGTAATTTTACACTTAGCTCCATATATTTTATGTAAAATTCAACCACTAAAGTTTTATTAATTACTTTCTCTTTTTTTAAGTTTTTGTTTTCATAAATTTGACACCTATATTTTTTTGCATTTTTTTTCTTTACCAAATTTCTCTACCAAATTTATTAAGTTTGACCAAAATCAATTTAATTTTAACTTTCTATTAACCAATCATATTGCTCGATTTCGCCTACGTGGCAAAATCGAGCTCTCCTATTTGTCTAAAAAAATTTTTAATGAGAAGGGTTTTGCAAAAACACTCCGAAATGATGTAATTCTTTTATTATATAAAAGACTAGAGTTCTTTGATGGATTTAACTCGATTATTCTCTTCTTTATTCTTCCCTCATTATATATTGAACCAACCTGTGGTATCTTTGAATAAATAAACACAACATGTAAGATAAACTTAAGTTTATGTTTTTTGCTTTTATCGCAAAACTACAAAAGTATAAGATACTTCTTATACAACACGAAGTTTGTCTAAAAAAGCAAAATGTGTTTATGAATCATTTAGCTTTAATTTGAAAGGGAACCCTTTATAGGAAGTGGGATTTAACTAACAAACATTAATTTATGGGTTTTAAAAAAAAAAAAAAAAAAAAAAAAAAAAAAAAAAAAAAACTATTTTATGGTAAATGTCGCATAATGGACTAGTTAGAGTAATATTCGTTACCATATTTATTTTTAATACAACTTCTCTACATTTTATAAATTATGTTTTAAAAATTGTAATTTATTTTCAAATTTATGGTTTTTTGGAAACAAACTATAATTAAACAATGGTAATGTGAAAGAAAAAGCTAATGCTTTTCTGATCACATTGGTAACTCTATTAGTGTTCCGAGCCTAAGAATTGCAAAAATCATCCCTAAAGTTTGGCCAAATTGTACGTTTCGTCCCGGAAGTTTGGAAAGTGCAAGAATCGTCCCTGTGGGAAACTTTTGGGGCAAAATTCGTCCCTGGCCTACATCAAATGACTAAAATACCCTTGTCTCTATATTATTTTTCAGTTTCTTACACAAATGGGCCCTGTGTTTCGCCAAGTTTTACAAATTTAGTCCGAACTTTTTTTTTTTAATTTATTTATTTAACTATTAATATTAGTATAATTTTTTTTATACGTTTTCGTCCGTTTTTCTTACGTTTTTGTCCATTTTTCTCACGTTTTTTCCGTTTTCATACGTTTTTGTTCATTTTTCTTACGTTTTTGTCCGTTTTTTTCACGTTTTTCTGTTTTCATACGTTTTCTCATGTTTTTTCCGTTTTCATATGTTTTTGTCCGTTTTTCTTACGTTTTCGTCCGTTTTTTCACGTTTTTTTGTTTTCATATGTTTTTGTCCATTTTCTCACATTTTTTCGATTTTCATATGTTTTTATCCGTTTTTCTTACGTTTTTGTCCGTTCTTCTTACGTTTTTTCCGTTTTCATCCGTTTTTTCACTTTTTCGTCCGTGTTTACACTGTCCACCACCACCAAAAAAATTCCAAAAAAATATATTCAAAAAAAATTAGAATAAAAAATAAAAAAAGGTTTCCGAAAAGAAATTTGAAAAAATGTTTTTGAAATTCCAAAAAACATATTTTCAAAAAAAAAATTTAATAATTCGAAAACTTTTCTAAAAAAATATTTTTTAAAATATTTTTTCTAAAAAATATTTTTATTTTCAAATATTTTTCTAAAAGATTTTTATTCGAAAAAAAATTTTATTTGATTTTTTTAAAAAATATATTTTTTAGATTTTTTTTTTTAATTTTTTCTAAAAAATTCCAAAAAAATATTTTTATTTTTCTATAAATATTTTTTGAAATTTTTTTTCAAAATTTTTTTTCGAAAAAAAGAATTAGAAAATAAAATTTCGAAAAAAAAGTTGTAGAAATTTTTTTTTGAAAAAAAAATAGAAAAAATAAGTTTTTGAAAAAAAAAATCGAAAAGATTTTTTTTTTAAAAAAGAAAAAATCTTTAGACTTAAACCAAAAGGAAAAAACGTAAGAAGAACGGACAAAAACGAAAGAAAAACGGACAAAAACGAAAAACGTGAGAAAAACGGACAAAAACGTAAGAAAAATGGACAAAAATGTATTAAAACGGAAAAACTTGAGAGAAACTAAGAAAAACGGACAAAAATGTAAGAAAAACGGACAAAAACGTAAGAAACGGAAAAAATGTAAGAAAAATGGACAAAAACGTATGAAAACGAAAAAAAAAAAAAAAAAAAAAAAAAAAAAAAAAAAAAAAAAAAAAAAAAAAAAAAAAAAAAAAAAAATATGAAGAACGGACAAAAACGTATGAAAACGAAAAAAACGTGAGAAAAACGGACAAAAACAGACGAAAACGTGTAAAAAATAATACTAATATTAATAGTTAAATAAATAAACTAAAAAAAAAAAAGAAGTTAGGACTAAATCTATAAAACCTGGCGAAACACAGGGACCATTTGTGTAAGAAACTGAAAAATAATATAGAGACAAGGGTATTTTAGTCATTTGATGTTGGCCAGGGACGAATTTTGCCCCAAAAGTTTCTCACATGAACGATCCTTGCACTTTCCAAACTTTCGGGACGAAACATGCAATTTGGCCAAACTTTAGAGACGATTTTTGCAATTCTCTCTATTTTTTGCTTATCTAAGTTTTAATGTGTCTTATCAAACTATTAAATATTATCTATTCCTCACTCAGCTTTCTTATGTATATTTAAGGGCCCGTTTGGTTTGTAGATGGGTCTAGATTATGATTTGGATTTGAGTGTAAAGTTGTAGATTAGTATTTGGAATTGGATTTGATGTATGAGAGAGAAAATAATATTTAAAGATATATTATATATTAAAATATAAATTAAAAATTATTTATATTAATAAAGTGAGAAGAGAGAAATAAATATATAATTATTTTATTATTTTATAATATTAGTGGATGGAAAAGACAAGAAATATAAGGTGAAAAAGAATACATGAGCCCACCAGAAAACCACCCAAGAGGGTATCTTTTGTACAACGCTATATATTTTGTTTATACTCCGTAAGTCTAATCCTAAGTACCATGAATGCAAACAAACGGCGGATTTAAACTTTTAAACCTAAAACCCACGCTAACCCCCCAACCAAACGGGCCCTTAGACATCTTATGACTAAAAGCTAAATACTGTTATGAACAAGAATTGAGGGAATGAATATTCTTCTTATTGATGTATAATGTCTGAGATATATGGGGTATATATAAGATAAACAGTAGGGTAAAAACCCTAATATCTAACTGGGCCGTGGGCCTCTTATGGGCTATATGGACATCCACTAATAATTATCCATAACACTCCCTCTTGGATGTCCATATTGTTAATACGCTTAGTAAATGCTGCCTCATTAAAAACCTTGTCAGGAAAACCCAGTGGGACAAAACCATGACTAAGGGAAAAAGAGTGCAGCGCGTATTATCTCCCTCTGATGACTACATCACTTGAGCTCTTTGAGTAGGTGCATTCCAATGTTGTGGTTCAATGTCCTAAATGTTGAGGTAGAAGCGCCTTGGTAAATAGATCCGCCAAATTGTCACTTGAATGAACTTGTTGAACAATAATATCACCATTCTTTTGTAAGTCGTGATTGGAAAAGAACTTTGGAAAAATATGTTTTGTCTTGACGCCTTTGATGTAACCTTCCTTGAATTAAGCAATGCATGCTACATTGTCTTCATGCAAAGTTGTTGGTGCCTCTTTTCCATAATTTCTAAATGGTTGGATGAACTATCCGCGATTGTTTGCTTTGCTAAATGCCATCAAATTTCACTACCGTCACTAGTGAGTATGTATCCACTTTAAGACCGACCATACATATATCCTGCATCTGTAAAACCAACTAAACTTGTTTTGATGGGTTAGTAAAATATAAGCTCACATTTCTTGTACCTTAAAGATATCAAAACATTTATATTATTCCATTCCATTGATTTGTTCAATTTAATCAATTAGTATTCTCGAGAATTTTAAATCATAACACGTGATTTATGCATTCTATATTCCTTAAGGAATCTCAACATCAAACGAGCTCTTGTATTATTATGTTAGACGCATACTTATTTCTTATATTGCCAGACTTATACAATATTAAACTACATTATTGGATCCACCACATGTGAACATGCATCTCAATGATCATTCACAAGTCTTTGAGAAAATATACGTTTGCCATCACTTGTATCTTATGCATAACTTCATATCATTTTCTCATAAATACCAATGCATATCCAATAATTCATATGTACGGACTTCAAGTCCCAGTAACCATGTCTCATCACAAGAGACTTTAATCTTTCATTAGCTCTTTGCGTCTTTACTTCTTTTGGCCATTCATTTATACATCTGCACTTCCTGCAGGTATGCTTCCATGATCCTCACCATGATTATAGCGCTATCTTATTTATTTACATAATCATTACCATATCGACGTCGATTCGTTACTTTTCGATTCCACACTTTACTAGACATTGCATTATATCATTTATTGAGATCTCATAGTTTTTCACATACCCGGGGTTTTTTCCAATTACCTTCATGTCTAGTGTCTCTTTAGCAGACTATGGGGTCTTTATTACCTCGATTCGACCATCTTAATTTTCTTGCTCCATTTCATTTATTCATTCGAGGACTTTTACTTGGAATCGATTAGTCTATCACGCTGCAGCCGTGCCATAGACTTACTACCATTCATTGGTTGTACTTTTGGGACACATTTTAATTGGAGCATTAGCAGCATTTATATGATCTAGTCACTTTTTTAGGTCACAAACATGCTGGCAATTACTAGATCTGGAATATAAAGTGTCCCTTAAACTTCAAGTTCATATTCATTATCGTGAGGATCAACATTTATAATATATTAATTCATTCCAAATTTCTCGCTGCTCATTCTCCCCCTGAATGAATTATCAATTTCAATGTACCATTTTGTGCGTTGTGGTGGATTTACTATAATAAATGTCGCACAATTACAAAATCTCACTTGGGAAATATGGTTTGTGACCAAAAACCATTCTAATGGGGAGAAGTCATTTAAATTGTTGGCAAGATGCGAATTCATATTTTATAACATGCCCCATAAACTAATACTTTTGTTCTCATAATTATTATTGGCTTTGCAATCAACTGAAGACGTTTTATAAACATTTCAACAAAAGCAATTCGTGTATGAACTTGGGCTACTTTTAAGTTCAACACTTATTCCAATAATCGCCCGACATATGGAAGTATTTTCCACCAATTCCAAAGATACAATCTGGAAAACCATGCCCGCATTTTATAAGCCGAGCCATTAATCACGCTAATCTGAAGTTGCGTCTTTGATGATCATTTTGACGATGCATCGATTTTAAAACTCAAAATGATCCATATGACGGATGTATAGGCGTACATACATCCCCATTATATTCTTTATTATATTCTTTCTAAAACTTTATAGATATGGTGGTGATATATGAACAATTAGCTTCCATTCTATTGAGAACAATCACATTTATCTTTGAAGAAACTTATGGTTCTTCTATACATTTCGCATCATCATTGACCCGAGATGGTCCAACCGGTCATGCCACTCAATAAAATAATCTTGGCTCATAAACTCTATTTTATGACCACATGTGATTAGATTGCACTTTCTATATAAACATCAAATAATATGGAGATTTTAATATAACATCACATTTTTCCAATCAAAATCTTATAAGCTCTTCTATGGCTTTCACATAGTTTAATATAACATATACATTAGCCTATAGCATTATTAAATAATAAAGCACAATCCATACTAGTAAAGTATACCATTAATCAATTAATCAAATAGCTTACATGCAAACAAATCATATGACAAATAAGCCAAACATACATTACAAACTCAGTTGCTTCAAACAAGTCATCTTGTTCTCATATTTAATATCTCATTATTCTTAGACAACCTTAAAATAATTTGCAAATACCACGGTATTTATTTTTCATTATATAATCCTTTCTTCTATTCTTTAGGATAGTTAACATATATTAACGTTACACAAAAATGATTCTCATACTTACAACAATAACTTATATTTTCTATGATACATTTATTTTCATGTTTTAGTTCTCGTGTGTTTCTACGATATCTCAGTGGCTCATCATGTCTTCATCATCAATTTCATAATATGCACTTCAACCACGTGCATAACTACGATATTTCAGTTTATTTTTTTTCTTACCATTATTGTCACAAGTTTTCTCGCAAATAACTTTTCCTCAACATAAAATAGGTGAGAGGTAACTACATATAGCCAAGTCAACAATCGTAGGTGAATCAATTTATAACGAGCTTCAGGAGTATCATGAATTTTAGCGTCACATATTTACCTTGAATTGTTACAAATAAATAATAATAATAATAATATATGCAGTTATTGCATACCATTTTCTTGTCATTGGATTGTAATGCTACTTATATACAAATAAAAATATAAATGACAGAACTCGCTTCTTTCAAATAGTTTCTACATCAATATTTCATACCATGCAAGATATAATATCATGAATGCAATATATAGAACCACGACTTATAATTGTCCACCTATAACAATCATGCTCGTAAATTAAGACAATTCATTATGTGTAGAATTTTGACCAATCATACAATACTTTAATTTTTTTTCTTCATAATTTTCAATTTGTATAGTTCTACAATATCTTGGCATGTTTAGTGGCTCATCAAAACTTATCATGAATTTCATTATACTTGCTTCAATTGTTTTGTGACAAGTAAAATTCGTAAATGCATTACCTCCGCATAAAATCAAGTAGGTGCCTCACATGCATCCAATCAAAATCTTACGACCATAGGTGAATCAATTATATCAAGATTAAGCATTATCATGTCATTTGGTTTCACATGTTTGCCTTACATCACTCCAAGTAGATTGCTTTATATGTGTATCTATTGTATGCTTTATTTTTAAGTAAATTAGTTTGGCATCTAAAGGCAAAACATAATACTTTCTACTAGTTTCTATGTCACCAAATCAGATTAAACAAAATTTGGCATAATAATATACTAGGATATAAAGGGAGTTTAGATTAATCATACATACCATAGAAATAGAAATTAGATAGTTGTATATCAAAGTTAATATTAGATGCCAATTTCTGGGCACAAGCAACATATATTTTAGTTCATCAAAATCAATCACAATGATTCATAACATTATTACGCTATTTAAAATCATGGTTTATCAGCATATCCTTAAAGAAACATATAATGTATAGGTAATGCATCACGCTCTTTCTTAAAGATATGGTTAAAACATATCCTTTAATAATATACACATATCCTTTAATAATATAATCATTGATTTATTATAAAATTTATTATTATTATTATTATTTTTCAAGTAATAACAATTTTATGTTGTGTGCCAACTTATACTACTAGCATTCAGTGCATCTTTTATGTTGTTTAACATCGAGAAAATCAAATTAAGATTAAAAGTTAAGTGTTGTCTAGCTCACCATCAAACTCACAAACAAATATAGTAAGCAAGTTCTAAACATATATCACATGTATAGTTAACACTTAACATGCCCAAATATGTAAGCGACAATTCTTAGCTCATCATCAAACTGAAACAAATTCTGCCAAATTACATATCATGTCACATCAAACCACTAATGATTCTTGCAAATATAGGATATATAACTAGAGTAAGGATCAAATGAGAAATATAACTAAGATGAGAAGAATGAGAAGAAGCCACAACTACAAATATTAGATGCACTCACAAAAATAGATGCATCTTCCTATTATTTCTCTTTCCTTATTTAAAATATGTGGGTACAATTTTTTCTCACCCTTCTCATTTCAATAATTCTTCTCACTAGATCCATACTCTATATAACTAAGCCAATATGATAAGTTACATATGATAACATGTTTGCTCTAATTTATATTTGCATGAGTTAATCAATATTAGATTAATATGTAAAACAATTATTTTAAAGTATATTTTCAGGAAAACAAAATATTAAACCNTTTTTTTTTTTTTTTTTTTTTTTTTTTTTTTTTTTTTTTTTTTTTTTTTTTTTTTTTTTTTTTTTTTTTTTAGAGATAATTTATGATGATCATCATATTCTAACATCCTTTAGATCAATCATAATGTACGGAACTGTTTTGATTTACATTGACTACAATACTAATGCTTTATATTCCGTAAGTCCGAATATGTTTAGTGGGTTGAGCTACAGTACCACCGCCATATATGTCTTATTTAAATGTTAAAAATCAATACAAATATCATCACGTATCATTAAACATTGAGCCAGAGGTTTGATATATTATGAAGAGAAAAAAAATAATAATAATAATAAACAAAAGAGATACACTATCTCATGAACTATATATTAATCACACATAAAACATAAAACATCCAACTAACGAGATCACAATACTACGAAAAATCAATTCATGAATTAATGTGGCACATAACTATAGGTGACGGTAAACAAATACGAATGGATGCAAGGGTTTCAAGACGTACCTCCTTATACTCGTGCTGATAACGTGTTATGAACAAGAATTGAGGGAATGAATATTCTTCTTATTGATGTATAATGTTTGAGATATATGGGGTATATATAAGATAAACAGTAGGGTAAAAACCCTAATATCTAACTGGGCCGTGGGCCTCTTATGGGCTATATGGACATCCACTAATAATTATCCATAACAAATACCATTTAATTTTTATTTTATTTGTTTGAACAGATAAGTAACTATCTCATAATATATATAACACAAACCAATCTCACATGTTCTAAACATGTCTTAAACCAACAATCATTTGATTAGAGAACTTTTCAAACAGCTTAGGTATTATTGGAACATAATCACTTTAATTAAAACCGGTTTAAATGAGATAGAATTTTTTTCACGTAAATGGCACACCGTAACAAGAGTAAAAAATCCTCATTCATTTTATTATACTTCTTTCAAAACATTAAATATTATTATTTTATAACTAACAAATAGCATATTGTATTTGTATAATTTCACGTCAACTATAAAAGAGACTATATCAACCAATGTGATAAATCTAGAAATCTAACAAAAGACGATGCTTTTGTTTTTTTTTTTTTTTTTTTTCTTTGAATGAAAGAGCAAAAGATATGCATTTAGTGTTAAACAACAAAACATCTATCTTCTTTTTTTACACGGACAATGCTTAAAAGGTGTGCACCTGCATATCATCTTACTTAAGCATGTCCACGCCTAACATCATAACTTTATCTAGAATACCATTTTAAGATATAAGAGTATAATGATCAAAGCAAAAGAGCAATTGTGTTGTACATAGCTTTTCGAAGCTTCTCGCCTCGTCTTCTTTATCCCTGACCGTCCATTTTCTTATTATTCATGTACCCCAACATGCATGTGCATATACATAAAGATTAAAAGATATATAGATCAATAGATTAGGCTGAATAGAAAACCTTAATACATTACAATAGAAACCATCAAGTGGGTACGCAGTACATTTTTTAAGAACATGCATTGCACATACCCACCCCTCCTTTTATACCTTTTAGAATTCAATCTTTTCGGCAATTTTGGAATCAATGGTGGCTAACAAAAAGCAACAGCAAACGACTATATTAACCCCCACCACAGCCGCTAATGCTAGATATAAACTTGCACCAAATCCTTCACAAATCTCAACAATTATTTCACATAAAAGAATGGCATTCAAGACTACTTCCATAAACCAAAATGTCTCCGATGATGGCAGGCAAGAACTTACCATCAAGGAGTTCAAAAGATGGTTGATGCGTTTTGACACAAATAAAGACGGGCGTATCAGCAAAACTGAGCTCAGGCAGATTGTTAAGGCCAATGGAGGTTGGTTTTCCAGATGGAAAGGCAGGGCTGGAATCAAGTCTGCTGACAAGAATGGAAACGGTTTTGTTGATGAGTGTGAGATAGAAAATTTAATCCAATTTGCACAGAAGGAATTGGGCATTAGAATCATACCGTACTAATGAAACCATGTACTTGTTAACCATCTCTTTATTTTTGTGTAAATAATAAGAGCTCTGAAACATATACGTGAATGTGTATTTCGAATATGAATGAATGTTGTGATTCCGATGTGTTTCTGGTAAAGATCAATGTTTTGCTACTTGAATGATTCTACTCCTGTACGGTTCTACTGGCTTGGGAAAAAAGTGTGTAATTACATTCTTCGTGCATATCTTCTGTTAGTCCATTGTTGGAGGCGGAAGTTTCCAAAAGTTCCACGAGTTATAATCTTCTTGCTATTAAAACAAAAACAGACAGAGAAAATAAAAAGTAAATTACAGGAATAACAGAAATCAACCCTCACAATACTAATTGCATAAATGGTCCCTAATTGCACTGTTCATTATTTCACTTTTGGTCCCTTGAGTATGTGATTTAATTTATTTTTGGTCCCTAGAAGCCTAGAAGGTAAAGGAGGCGAGACTAAAGATGAAAGCAATAAGCAAACAGTGCAATTACAGACCATACAAACAAAATTACAAATAGTAGCGACAAAAAACAATTTCTCTCATTTACTCGAGTAATAAAACATACTGTAAAATTTTGGAGAAGTTAAAGAAAAATCATACCTCTTCGTGCCCGGATACTGGTGGGAAAATGCCATTCACGAGAGCATGTAGTGAAGCATATGATTTTGAGTCGATGGAGCGGTTTATAATAACCTCTCCCTGTAACACCCCAAACACAAGGATATAAGAACGTGTGTAACAAACCTTAAAAATGTTATGAGAAGTGATTAAGATTTATAAGCACCTTGGGATTAATGATGAAGATTTTCCCCTTTGGTATGCCAACCTTGAGGTAACTAAACTCATCTGTGTCTCGGTTTCCAAAGCCAGCATAGAACGGATTCCTATCGGATGGAAAACATGCCTTGATATCCTGAAGTATTTTGACATCATTTTTTTTTATCAATATGGAAGATCAGAGAAGAAAATAGTACTCCTCCATCCCATTTAAATTACAAAATAGTTTCTTATAAGAAATGTCCCGTGAAAATTACATTAGATAAGCATTTGCTTATTAACATCACAAAATAACTGTTGGTTCAAGTCTCCACAATTTTGTCTTCATTGGACGTGTTTTAGAGATTTGACAAATAGTCAAAACTATTTCCTTCAATAAAATTTTAAGTCAAACATTGCAATTTTCATGGGATGGAGTGGTTGGTAAGTGACTAGGAACTAACCTCCAAGCAAGCGATTTTGAATTCATGTGGAGCTCTTCTTATAACTGCAGATGGGTATTAAAGTAGTTTCAGATATCCTATAAAAATGACTATTCATATCTATATCTTTTTGGGTAAAAGGGGCTTCACCCTGGTAAAATATATTAATCACAGAAACAATTCAAGTACAATGGAATGTGGCTGAAGTACCTCATTAACCTCAAGCAACGCTTGAACAACCTCTAACCACTAACCTCGGAAATATATTTTATGAGTGAAATGCACTTATGTCACACTACTACCAAATTTATACATTTGAACAGAATTATTTTAATGAGCTTGCATCATGTCAATTGTTTTACTAGTGTGACCAAAAAAAATATTATCGAATCCAACATTGGTCCTGATAGTCCATCATTCGTAGTCAACTTACATACAATTGTTCAATAGGAACCACTCATATTGGAAACGAGATATACAAAACCATTACCTTCACGAAAAAGAGATGGAAAGAGTCCATCAGGAGAAATAACAACAGGCCCATCAGGCAAAGCCTTCCCATCCTGCAATTTAATTTATAAGTGGGTTGTCAGGATCACGACAGTCCAGCACGCCAGATATATATAATGTGTGTATAGTTATGGCTTTGACAACAGGTAATCAGCATAAATGAACACCTTTGAGGAAAGAGAATAGAGAGTTAAAATGTTCAATACCTGTGTAAGGTTAAACAGAAACTGTCTAGTTAAAGAGGCCTGAGAAATTGCCCGAGCACTTAGATAGAGCATTTGATATCCATTTTCCTACAACATACAAACAATCACGTTTCTCCCTTAAATCATGGTCCAAAAGATTCCCTTATTTTGTCATCAATCAATAATAGTGTAGCCATTTAAAAAAATAGTCGAATATGTCTATTAAATCACATGCCAAGTCAAACATTGTGATTTTCAGACGGATGCAAGGAATATAAAAGAAGCAATGCAAGAATAGGCAAAATAACAACAAACCTTAATCCCAGAAAAAAGATGCGTTACTCCAATATGTGACCAATCTCTTCCGACCAAAGGCATGAATTGTCCAAGAACATCGGATCTGTAAGAGATGAGCATATATGTTACCATGTAACTCATCATCATATTAGCCACAATTACTTCCAAATCCTTATAAAGCAATCATTCCATATTCGGGTAATATAATATATAATTCAAGTTTTTCAAATTTATATTTTCCGGTAACAACTTGCTGTGAGAATCCGTAAAGTGGTATACATGCTCAATTTTTTTTGTGGATGGTTGTTGGTGAAGTTTAGTAACATCTTGGTTAAAAAACAAAACAGTGAAAAGGAATTTCCATAAAGCTGGATGTAATGGTCACCATACCCACCACCGCCACCTCAGCATTCACTCCCTTCACCAAACCAGCCGTAGTGGTGACCACCAAACCAAACAGATAAACATACCCCACTAAAATACAAACATACCTCACGCACACACAAGCAAAAAAAAGATGTTTGGTGATCTGCACCACCAAACGGGTGCCAAAAGTGGTCCTATAACGTGTGGTTCCGGGGGTCCGTAATGGTCTTAACGAACCAAGAGGTGGGAGCACGAGTGGTGACCCTCACCCTTACGGATGGTCTAAGACTCTAAGAGGTAACAAAATAAGGTTGTGGTGAACACCAAATATAGTTGAAAAAACATAGTAAACTTGGGACTCCCCTAGAATTACTCAAAGTCATTGTAGAATTACCCCAATGGTCATAAACATCTGTGAAAAGGTCCATAGCCACAATCCCTAAACTATATGTAAAGATATTTTACAAAATGGAAAAGAGACCATATATAATTTTCAAAAAGAAACCACTGGATCTAGCCAAAAGGTTTAAGTTATCCAAAATCTTTATGTCTAAGTTCCTTTCTTTTCCAATTCCCATAAACCGTTCATCACTTACGATGTCAATCCTTGTCTCCGAATGCATGGGTGAACATCATAAGCTCCTTCATCAGAATGTTGCCATTTATGCTACATGTTAATCATCCTAAAGGACAAATCTAAAGTCCTAAACTTCCCTTCACTAACGTTTTAATCCTATTTATGCTCAACTGAATAACACGCAAGTGAAAAGGCTAAATCATTGGCTAAATATAAACTAAACAAGCTACATACATCCTGTGTAAGTGAAGAAGAAATCTTACTTGGTAATGGTTCCATCAACATCTGAGATCACAATGCGTGTATCCCAACTCCACAGATAAATTCTGGCATCCACCTGAGAGGAATGCATGTCTAGTAAGCTACACAATATAACAGTATAACACACAAGCCATAAACATATAAACACACACACGCGCACACGCACACACACACACATATACATCACAACAACACAATAACGAATGCGAGAAACTACATATAACCTTTTGAGCCCCAAGCACTGATGTTGAAAAAGTGAACGTTACTTTGTTTTGCCCTTGTGCAAGATTCAAAGAAGCTAACTGCTCGGACGTTGGAGTAAGTGCCCGAGTGTGATTCTTATCCAACTTAGGTGAACAATCATCTTTTTCTCCATCAATCTCCGGTACAGTATCAACATCAGAATCTTTTTTATCAGATACGCTTTTACTTACTGATCTTCTAAACGGCCATAAACTCCAACTTCCACCAGCACCATCAACAATGTCGGCAGGACCACCTACATACGGGTTATATTAAGTTCCCAAGAATTGCACATAGAATGCAAGAACGAAAAAGAAAAACTCTTACCACTTGGAATGATACCATCTTTGAGATCCTTTGACACGTTATCTCCACTTTGTGATAGTTGTTTCTCTGAGTTTTCTCTTTTGATCCTTAAAGCATCTTCCCTGATCAAATCCCAATTTGAAGATCTAAATTTGCCTACGGGCGAGTAAAACTGTGGCTCCTCGAGATTATCTGGAGCGATGTCATCAACATGAGACCGCATATTTGGTAGGGATTTTGAACGCCGAAGAACATTCTCTTCTGTTAGTTCACGATTTGTGTGAATATCCACATAAGTTGGACACCTTCTAAAAGTATTAACATTCAGCAATTCAGGGTCAGCTTTTGGCCGTTCTTGATGTGTTCTGACAGGATGTGGATCTGGACCGTATATCACAGTTGTTGACTCCACTTTTTGCGCAATATCCTTGATACTTGGTTTAGAATCATCATGATCATTAAAGATTAACTGTTCTTCCACAACCCGTTCAGATACTTCCTTAATCAAAACAGCATCGCCTAGAACATCTTGAAATTCACCATTTGACTCCAGAGTCGTTCTAATTTCATTTGTTTCATCCATCTCTTTTGTAAGACTTTCTTCCACAGTTTGAATAAAAGGTACTGATACTGAACTGCATGAAACACCTTCTACAGACGCGTCTGCTTGATTAGAGCCAACTTCTGCATAGCTTTCTGGTACAATTTCTAAAGACCCTTGAGCTGTTATTAATCCAACTTCAGGCTCATTAGTATCATCCAACTGAGTTTTTAAACTCTCTTCATCTACCGTTTTATCAACAACATCCGCCTCATTAGAATCATCCAGCTCAATTTTGGAACTCTCTTCATAGACCGGTTTATTAACAACATCCGCCTTAGTAGAATTACCGAACTGAGGTTTTGATCTCTCTTCATCTACCGTTTTATTAACAACATTAGCCTCAATAAAATCATCCAACGGAGTTTTTGAGCTCTCCTCATCGACCGCTTTACTAACAGCATTTGCTACAATAGTTTCTTTAACCTCCATCACAGGCACCTCACTATCAACCCCGGAACTATCCGACTTATTTACAAAATGTTGTTCATGCAAAACTAAACCCGTCTCCAATCTTCCACCAGTAACATCCCCGTTATCTTTACTAGTTTCTCTATCATCGGTTTTATTACTTCTGGATGAAAGATTAGTCGACCACCTCATCTCTAACAGATCAGCAGCCATCTCAGCCCTTTCCAACGACCCTATTCTATCACCATTTAAATCATTATCATCCTTCGACAAAGTATTTTCTTTCATCGACCTTCGTCCTCGAACAAACGCCATAATCCTAGACCGTTTAGAGTTATTCCTAGTCAGAACCTGACCGTTGCTCACATCAGTAACCGGACTCAACTGATCAAAATCACAATCCAAACTTTTAGACTTAACTGGCATCTTACTACTCCCTTTTCCATCTACCTCCTCACACGAAGACGAAGAAGAATCAGAATCAACTTCTCTTAAAAAATACGCCTCACCTCTCGGATCCAAATACATATGAAAATCGGCATCGACACCATTAACATTAATATCAACAACTCTTTCTTTAGCCTTTAAAACCCCTTGAAATTTCCCAAACTTAACATACCAAGGAGATGATTTAAAGCTACCATCTTGTTGTTGCACAACAACAATATCAACCGCCCCACCAAACGGATGAAACGGACCAGAAACCGTATAAACCCCTTGAGTTATATAACTACCTAACCTCCACATCTTCCCCTAAATTTCACCCAAAATCACCTCACCATATGCAAAATCCCCAAAATCAATTGGGGACTTATACTTTAACAAGATCAAAATTTTCCAAATACCCAATTCAAGAATCTAAATAAAGATTCCGAAAACCGCCCTAAATTTAACAAAATCAAACAGGGACCTAAACTTAACAAGATCAAATTCTTCCAAATACCCTATTCAAGATTTCCAATAAAGAATCAACCCAATTCACCAAAACTTAACAAGATCGAATATTTTTAAAAATACCCAATTCAAGATTTTCGATAAAGATTAAAACCCAATTCACCAAAATCAAAAATAACTAAACAAAATTTATAAAAAGAAAAAAAAATAACCCTATTCAAGATTTTCAATATAAAAGATAGAAAACCGCCTAAAAGAAGCAATAACTCCAATAATAATAATAAAAAAAAAAGATTGGAAAGTTTTATTAAAACGATATAAATTCTAAATTTAGATATACAAGTGGGGACAATACAAATATGGAATGACTTATTACACAGTTGGGGCATTCATTAAAAAAGCATATTCTTATTTAATTCGATTGTACCATGATGATGATGTTTTTCTACAGAGTCAATGAAAATGACATCATCGTCAATGTATTTGGATTAATAATTAAGAGATCAAAGACAGTTGTGTTTAAGGGGAAGAAACAGAACAGAACAGAGACCCAGTTTATGTGTTTAAGATTTGAATGTTGTGTAAAATGTTATTTTTGTCGGTTTGTTTTTTTTTTATATATTTTTTGGTTGAAAATGTGGATTAAATTTGTTAAAAACAGAGGTGTTGTTGTAGTTAATGATGGAGGTTTGAGTTAGGTGTGTGAATATGGATGGGGAGTTAAATGTCATTCAACGTGTTCGTGGTAATTCCCATGTGTTCTTTTTCATTCTAGATTTGAGTCTCGTGTACTTGCGAGAAGCTTTTTGCCAAGAAAAGGTTTCACACATGCAAAGAAAGTTCTGTGTGCTATCAAATAGGCGCACGACACAAGATTGAAACCAAAATAACCAGTTTTCATATAAGAATAAACTAAGTTCGGGTAAAAACAGATTAACCTTGTTTAATAAACAGGCCAGGTTTGGGTTTGTTAGTTGTTAAACAGGTTAAGTCATCAACCCGTTTAACTATATATATCGTTTACGTATAGCACGTATTGAGGGTTTGGGGTGATCGATCGTTTGGTTTCCTATGCTCGATAAGGACTCCAAAGTGTGACCGGAGTTGCGAGTTGAGGTAACGCTCACGAGTCAGCACCGTTGGTTTGTGTCAATTACTTGAGAGGATAATCGACTTGCATGCGAAGTTCCCAGGGCAAACATGGGATATGTTGCTCAAGATTAGCTTGGACGAGGAAATGGTCAAGTATTTATAGGAAGTTCTTTAGGGTTGCGAGAACCCGCAAAGGCAATTTTATGGTTTACGTGGTGGCCATCGAGAGAAGAAGTGATGAGAGCATGTGGTGCTCGTTCTAACGGTCTTGACGAGGTTGTCAGGCGTCGTTTGCCTGGACATGTTTGTCAGGCGAACTTTGTCTAGGGCATTTTGTTAGACTTTGGCCTTATCAGGCTTATGTTTGGACCGAGTCTAGAATGTAATAGCCCTAGCCGAGTGGGTTGAAAGTCCTATACGCTATCCTATATAAACCTTTAAAATAAAAATAAAAAACATGAATACTAGAAACTAAAATGATTAGCTAAAGTTTTAAACATTACAAATATTGATTAGCTAGAATTTTAAACGTGTAGTTATTAGCTAGAACTTTAAATGTGTAGTTATTTATTTATTTTTTTTATTATTATTATTTTTTTTTTTTTTGAGCAAATTTAAATGTGTAGTTAGCTAGTGAAGAAATAATTGTATTTGTGTTTTGCTTCGCTGCGGTTATATTTTCCGTACCGTATTAAATTATAAGTTGTTTCGATTTCTGTCATATGATTTTCCTGAAATAAACAAATAATATAGCATATCACATTATTTTTATTACGATAAATTATACCGTATGTAGCAATAAAATAACTATAGTTTAGGTCAGGGACGGACCCAGGAATTCTGAGAGGGTGTTGCACAATTTTTTTTTTATTGTCATGAGTGCTAAAGTTGCCCGATAAAGAATTTATTATGTAAAATTGGGTGTTGCACGAGCCCAAAAAAATGCATATTTTATAAAAAAAAATTTACACTTCGTAACCTAAAATTGGGTGTGGCCCGTGCCACACCCGGCTCCCATGTGGGTCCGTCCCTGGTTTAGGTAAAAGTTTTAGTTAGTTTCAAGTTGTGTGTTCGTTGTTCACTAAGTTTATTATAACATATTTGTTTATTATAAATGATATTTTTATTGAGTTTTACGTGTTTTATAAAATATCGAAAAAAACCCGCAACAATGAGACTCAAACTCGGTTCTACATCGTACGTTGCAACGACAATAAAATAATTATAGTTTAGGTATAGTTTGTAGTTCATTACTTGTTATGTGTTTAGAGAGGAACGATTCCCTCGTCTGAGAATCTTCATTCACACACTATTCCTCCCCACTAAAGAAAGAGTGATTGAGAATCTCGAGGCTAACTATACAAAATCTTTTATCATTTTACATTTTATTTGATGATATTAAATAAATGACTTCATTTTGGGCGGATAGCGGGAATCGGACCCGCGTCTTCTCCTTGGCAAAGAGAAATTTTACCATTCGAATATATCCGCTTTTTGTTTTGTTCTTGATACAAAATATGTCCACATAGATATGATATATATATATATATATATATATATATATATATATATATATATANCTTGAAAATAAAAATAAAAAACATGAATACTAGAAACTAAAATGATTAGCTAAAGTTTTAAACATTACAAATATTGATTAGCTAGAATTTTAAACGTGTAGTTATTAGCTAGAACTTTAAATGTGTAGTTATTTATTTGTTTATTTATTTTTTTATTTTTTTTATTTTATTTTATTTTATTTTATTTTTTTTGAGCAAATTTAAATGTGTAGTTAGCTAGTGAAGAAATAATTGTATTTGTGTTTTGCTTCGCTGCGGTTATATTTTCCGTACCGTATTAAATTATAAGTTGTTTCGATTTCTGTCATATGATTTTCCTGAAATAAACAAATAATATAGCATATCACATTATTTTTATTACAATAAATTATATCGTATGTAGCAATAAAATAACTATAGTTTAGGTAAAAGTTTTACTTAGTTTCACGTTGTGTGTTCGTTGTTCACTCATAAAAGTTTATTATAACGTATTTGTTTATTATAAATGATATTTTTATTGAGTTTTACGTGTTTTATAAAATATCGAAAAAAAACCGCAACAATGAGACTCGAATTCGGTTCTACATCGTACGTTGCAACGACAATAAAATAATTATAGTTTAGGTATAGTTTGTAGTTCATTACTTGTTATGTGTTTAGAGAGGAACGATTCCCTCGTCTGAGAATCTTCATTCACACACTATTCCTCCCCACTAAAGAAAGAGTGATTGAGAATCTCGAGGCTAACTATACAAAATCTTTTATCATTTTACATTTTATTTGATGATATTAAATAAATGACTTCATTTTGGGCGGATAGCGGGAATCGGACCCGCATCTTCTCCTTGGCAAAGAGAAATTTTACCATTCGACTATATCCGCTTTTTGTTTTGTTCTTGATACAAAATATGTCCACATAGATATGATATATATATGTCTGGAGAATATTTGTGCAGTGCTCGTTACTAATTTATAAAACTTTTATTAAAGATTATTTCTTTATTATATAAAATATTTATTAATGAATTTTACCATGTTAAATAAAATATTACAGAATAAAAAAAATGGCAACAATGAAACTTAAACTCCAGACCTAAACATTTTTTCTCAAAACAACTTAGCACTAGGCTAAGCTTCTAAGTTGTGTTTGAGTTTCATAATGCTCATATTTAACATCTAACTTATCATTAACAAATTATAAATGGTTACCACTATTAAAAAAAGTAATAAAAATCAATATGCAGGTTCAAACTCGAGACATGACAGGCTAAGCTTCTGAGTTGTGTTTGAGTTTCATAACGCTCCTATTTAACACCTAACTCATCATTAACAAAATATAAATGTTTACAACTACTAAATTATAAACAAATGGCAATATGCAGGTTCAAACTCGAGACCTGCCAAGCTTCTGAGTTGTGTTTGAGTTTCATAATGCTCCAATTTAACATCTAACTTATCATTAACAAATTATAAATGTTTACAATTATTAAAAAATTATAAAAAAGGGTAATATGCAGGTTCAAACATGAGACCTACTGTTATCTCTTAAACAACTTTCCATTGCGCCAAACACCAACTTGTTTATACATTTGCTATTTGTTGTATGAACAACTAATCTTATTTTTTTTAACCTTACCTTGCAGCATCGTTCGCGACACCTAATATAGATTATTGTATAGAGGATTTCATTGATTACTGAATAATGTAAGGTTAGATCGAAGGCTCTGATACTATATTAGATGAATGATTTCATTAATTACTGAATAATGTAAAGTTACAACATAAATAATAATAAGTTGGGTTAGACCTCTTAACAAATTACAATGGGTATAGACTAATAGCACACTAATAATAATAATAATAACACGCTAACAAATATATAAGGTTAATTTTGGATTATATTGAAATTTTATGTGTAATTCATGTATATTTTCATTAGTTGCTTATATAGGTTATACGTGTTACAGTTGAGTTTATTGACACGATTAATAATTATGTCATGTTTGGGTTAAAGTGATGTTGACCAGCCAACCAGTCGACCCATCAACAAACATGACTCAATTGCCATCCTTACTTGTTGGCAATTAACATCTGGGCTAGATACATAAATAAAGTTGGTCAAAAGAATGGTTAGAAACAATTACGTGTATACCGCGAGTAAATCGCATATACTGGGTCAAATAATCACGCATCAATAACCTAAACAAGAAAAATCTTTATTTTTACTATAAAGAAAGTTGTAGGTGATGATTTGAGTGGGGTTTATCTTGATGGATCAAAACATGTCTTTAGTAAACTTTGGATAATATTTCAAGCACTAATCATTAGCTAATATTTTGTTGAGATGTGATAGATGGACCTAATAAACAAGCCTAAAGGTGGACCTAATGCTTTAATGACTTGTACATTGATAAATGTACAAGTCATTAAAGCATTAGGTCCACCTTTAGGCTTGTTTATTAGGCCCATCAAACATTTTCCTATTTTGTTTGTGTTATGTTTTGAACGAGTATTAAATACTCGCGTTTTGCGATAAATACTCGCGTTTTGCGACGATGTATTGTTTGATCAGTTAAATCTTTTAATTATTTTACTCTTTTTTTTGCACCAAAAATATTGCATATGTATATATATAATTTGATTTCTTGCATTTTCATATTACTAATTTGTATAATGCAATTTATATTCTTTATATGTTACCACATTCCAATATTTGTAATTATTTTGACCTATTACCAGAAAATTAAGAATATTAATTTAAAATTTTAATCACTATTTCTTTATAAAACCGTACGTAAGTTAAAAGCATTGCTTGTTATTTAAAAAAATTGTAAAAAGTAAAAGTGTAAGGTAGTTTTCATAACTTGTTACATAGTTTAGAGGTGTGTTTTGAATTTTGTTTATTAAACTTTTATTTTATATATATAAATGTAGAGGAATAACGTTTAGGGTAGTTTTGTAAGTTGTTAGATAGTTTATGGGTGTGGCTTGAATTTTATTTTTATTATAAAAAAACATATATTAAACTTCAACAATTTTTATAAAATCGTATGTTTATCAAAAGTATTTCAATATTTGGCTCATTTTGTTCGCAATTTAAAGAGCTTTTAATCAATATATTTTTTTAAAAGAAAATTACTAAGTATTTGTTAACCTTTTATTAAACTTTAAGGTAGTTTTTGTAAGTTGTTAGATAGTTTATGGGTGTGGCTTGAATTTTATTTTTATTGTAAAAAACATATATTAAACTTCAACATTTTTTTATAAAATCGTATGTTTGTCAAAAGTATTTCAATATTTGACTCATTTTATTCGCAAATTAAAGAGCTTTTAATCAATATATTTTTTTATAAGAAAATTGCTAAGTATTTGTTAGATTTTTGTTCAATAAAGTTTGTTATATAAGAAAATCGTAGATAGCTAAAAGTATCTGGTAATTTTTGTAACTTGCAGCATAGTTCAGGGGAGTGTTTTGAAGTTCTTTTTTGGGTAAAGCGACTTCGCCCATTAGAGCTGATATATATGTACAATAATATAGAGCAAATATAAAGTCTTTAGAGCTTGAGGAATCGTAACATGTTATAACACCAACACCCCGCCACGTCAGCGCCANTACAGCATCGTTCGCGACACCTAATATATATTATTGTATAGATGATTTCATTGATTACTGAATAATGTAAGGTTAGATCAAAGGCTCTGATACTATATTATATGAATGATTTCATTAATTACTGAATAATGTAAAGTTACAACATAAATAATAATAAGTTGGGTTAGACCTCTTAACAAATTACAATGGGTATAGACTAATAGCACACTAATAATAATAATAATAACACACTAACAATATATAAGGTTAATTTTGGATTATATTGAAATTTTATGTGTAATTCATGTATATTTTCATTAGTTGCTTATATAGGTTATACGTGTTACAGTTGAGTTTATTGACACGATTAATAATTATGTCATGTTTGGGTTAAAGTGATATTGACCAGCCAACCAGTCGACCCATCAACAAACATGACTCAATTGCCATCCTTACTTGTAGGCAATTAACATCTGGGCTAGATACATAAATAAAGTTGGTCAAAAGAATGGTTAGAAACAATTACGTGTATACCGCGAGTAAATCGCATATACTGGGTCAAATAATCACGCATCAATAACCTAAACAAGAAAAATCTTTATTTTTACTATAAAGAAAGTTGTAGGTGATGATTTGAGTGGGGTTTATCTTGATGGATCAAAACATGTCTTTAGTAAACTTTGGATAATATGTCAAGCACTAATCATTAGCTAATATTTTGTTTGTGTTATGTTTTGAACGAGTATTAAATACTCGCGTTTTGCGATGATGTATTGTTTGATCTGTTAAATCTTTTAATTATTTTACTCTTTTTTTTGCACCAAAAATATTGCATATGTATATATATAATTTGATTTCTTGCATTTTCATATTACTAATTTGTATAATGCAATTTATATTCTTTATATGTTACCACATTCCAATATTTGTAATTATTTTGACCTATTACCAGAAAATTAAGAATATTAATTTAAAATTTTAATCACTATTTCTTTATAAAACCGTACGTAAGTTAAAAGCATTGCTTGTTATTTAAAAAAATTGTAAAAAGTAAAAGTGTAAGGTAGTTTTCATAACTTGTTACATAGTTTAGAGGTGTGTTTTGAATTTTGTTTATTAAACTTTTATTTTATATATATAAATGTAGAGGAATAACGTTTAGGGTAATTTTGTAAGTTGTTAGATAGTTTATGGGTGTGGCTTGAATTTTATTTTTATTGTAAAAAACATATATTAAACTTAACAATTTTTATAAAATCGTATGTTTATCAAAAGTATTTCAATATTTGGCTCATTTTGTTCGCAATTTAAAGAGCTTTTAATCAATATATTTTTTTAAAAGAAAATTACTAAGTATTTGTTAACCTTTTATTAAACTTTAAGGTAGTTTTTGTAAGTTGCTAGATAGTTTATGGGTGTGGCTAGAATTTTATTTTTATTGTAAAAAACATATATTAAACTTCAACATTTTTTTATAAAATCATATATTTGTCAAAAGTATTTCAATATTTGACTCATTTTATTCGCAAATTAAAGAGCTTTTAATCAATATATTTTTTTGTAAGAAAATTGCTAAGTATTTGTTAGATTTTTGTTCAATAAAGTTTGTTATATAAGAAAATCGTAGATAGCTAAAAGTATCGGGTAATTTTTGTAACTTGCAGCATAGTTCAGGGGAGTGTTTTGAAGTTTTTTTTTGGTAAAGCGACTTCGCCCATTAGAGCTGATATATATGTACAATAATATAGAGCAAATATAAAGTCTTTAGAGCTTGAGGAATCGTAACATGTTATAACACCAACACCCCGCCACGTCAGCGACACATCATTTCAACACCAAATAACATAATACCAAAAATACCAGGAAATCATAACACCCAATAACACCACTTTTTATAAATTTACAATTCTACCCTCAACAAATTCATTTATTAAACATTCAAACATTTTATTAATAAAACTAAACATTAGCAAATATCTACTAACACATCAAAATCAAATTGTCTTTCTCTTATTCTAAACCGACAACCACCTAGTTATATATCTATTCTCTTTTTAGTTAAGCAAACACAAAAAAGAAAAAAAGAAGATAAAACTTCTTTTCTCTCTCTCCCTCGCTCTCTCCACCGGCGATCGACAACCATCACACCGCACCACAGCCTCACCAAGAAGCCACAATCACCACCTCAGCCATCTCCTTCCACGTTTGAGTCAAGAAAGATAGATAGATCGAAGTAGATCAAGAGCTGGTTTGGGTTGATCGTGTACCGAGGTCGTGTCCCACTCTAACCACGGTTATCATCATCTCCTTCTTCTCGTATTTTTATAAATCTAGCCGTTGGCCACACTCCAAACGGTAACAAAATTATACAAGGGACTGTTTTGAACATCAAGTGTAAATGCCAAAATGTGAGTTAAGCCATTAACGTATTTGGAAACGCAAGTGGAAAAACGTCCCCCTGGAATTGGTGTTAACGCCAAAACGGCGTGGAAAAACGTCCACCTTGAAAATAACGCCTAATCGGCGTTATCATTCCTCGAGCTCTTACTAAATTTTACTGAGAAACAAACGGTTGCTATTTATAACGTTGCATCATTTTTGCTAAATGTATTATATAATGTATTCATTTACAACTTATCCAAATCGTGCGTTTGTTAACATAAAACTTTTGCGTATTCTAACATTTTTATTGCTAAAGAGTGAAGTGTTTGTTATTAGTTAATAGTAACAAGATGAAATTAAAAATAAAATACAATTTATCAAACCACTTTAAGTTTAGGGGTTAATATGAAACTTTTTTAAATATAACTGAAGGAAATTTGTCTTTTCTAGTGAATGCATTTTCTTAATGCCGAGACTTTCTCTTTCGCCGAGCCCCGAGCTTGTGGTCCTCCTTTGAGTTTGGGTTACACCCCTTAAACATTTTTCATAAATTTATAACAGTGTAATGTAATAACCAAATATTGCAATCGAATACAACATGTATTAACAAATAGGACAATTGTGTTAACCCAAGTACCTCTAATAGGTTAAATATGATGAATGAGTTAATGAGTTGATATGTTTATTTGCTTAACATGTATAACTTCTTAACCACATTATAAGTATTTTTCTTGCTCAAATTATCCGAAGATGATGCGACTCACTTAATATATCCACGTAATTTTTTCTAACCATTTCCTTAACAATCTCTAAATAAATACCTAGGAGATAAAGTGTATTATTTTGAAAATCTTGAATGGGTTGACAGGTTAACTCGTTTAACCCACCCAGCATGAACAAGACATATTGTATTTTCTTGAAAAGCTAAATTTCATAAAAGGCTCAAACCTCAAAACAAAAGGTGAGTGTCACCAACATACACCAAACAGCCTGTAAGGATGAACACGACCTACTAACTCTAGTCGTTTGATTGAATTTGTTAAACATGACCAAAAACCTATTTAGAGCACTGGGTACGCTCGTGCCAAAAGGGTTGGTGCCGTTGGCAAAAAACACTGTCACGTCAGCAAAACACTCTATGGCACCAGAAATCCTTTGGCACCACATTTTGTGCCGTTACCTTTGGCACCAGAAAATGTGGTACCGTTTGACAATTTTATTTATTTATTTATTTTTTCATTTAACATAAAATAAAACATACACAATATATATATATAACTAAAATTTAATTTCATTAACAAAAAAAACATTACATAAAATAAAAAGACGTTAAATAAAAATGTTAAAAAAAAAAAAAAAAAAAAAAAAAGTTAAAAAATGGCCCAAACATAAACACAAACAAAATGGCCCAAACACAAACAAAAATGCCCAAAAATAGACCTACTCTTCTTCTTCCCTTCTTCCTTCATGCCGCCTGAAAAATAATAATAATAATAATAATAATAATAATAATAATAATAATAATAATAATAATAATAATAACATTGCCGGTTGTTAGCTACGGCGCGAACTCCTTTCTCGTGAGCACCGGTATGGTGCGCGGTTCTCTTTCGTCGGCTGATGGTTTAGCGCCACTCTAACAGCCAATCGTACCCTACTCTCTTATACACATCAAAATTATCTATTCAAAACACATTTTACGTAAGAAGCAGCTTAAATAACCAATCCCTTCAATGAGTCCAAGGGGTGGGTCATATGGGGTCGTTTGTGTTTCGAACATTTGACTTAAAAGCTTTTTGCATGTTATCATATGTTGTTGTGTATGAGAAGCGAGTATGTGATAGAAGAAACTTGAACTAGTCTAAATTTTATTACAGGTATATAAATAGATTATGAAACTAAAATATCATATTAAACGCGATTATGAAACTAAAATATCATATTAAACACGATAACTAAAATATAATTTACTGTTGTATTAGGTATGTTTGACACACAAGATTATTTCGAAATTATGTTTATTTTTTAAATAAGCTAATTAAAATATAAGCTTTGTTTGACAAACAAAACTTATTAGAGATTAAAAAAATAATAATAATAATAATAAAAAACTTTCATAATCTCAGAAAATTAAATGCTACTTTATATAGCTTATAAAAATAATCTATTTTTATAATCTTCATCTACATCTTCATTTACAGCTCCATCTCTAGTTCCGGTAGCAGTTCTATTTTACCAAACACACGTATAATATTCGTATGCTTTCGGAAAACATGTATATTATTTATAAAATACTAGCATGGTACATATGTGATGACGTAGATCTGAGCAGTTCGAAGGCCCCCCTTCGAAACTCTCTCGAATACTATGCTTTAAAATACGATGTCAACCTAAGTATCTATTGGCGTCAAACCATTTGCAAACAATGGTTACAAGTCAGGGAATTCGCCAATCGAAGTATCACATCCTCCGAGATGTGTCCTTCAAAGATACTAGGACAAAGGAACACCTTGACTTGGTCTTACCCACGTCCACAACCTCAACTTTCTTGCCAAAGAAGAGAACGTGGGTCACTAAGCTTAGCGGTTACCAAAAATCATGGGACACCCCATGATCCTTGAAATTCGTGCATAAGCAAACCCTATTTTTCCTCCTCCTATAAATAGTTTGGCCAGTCATTTGGTTTTGGTACGTTCGTAAACACTCTCATACTTTACCAAATACACTTGAACCATCATATACTTATTCGCACGCCAGAGGTGATTCGCAGGGTCCAACCCCTGCGCATCACTTAATGTAGTGTATTCGTTTTTTTTATTTCATGTTACTAGCAACTTAGCAAAATCATCATACATCCCATAATCCTTTGATCACCATCGTAAGGCCTGATAGTGCAACTTATTGTACGATCATTATGCAATACAATAACAATACATGAACGATGCAAAATCTCTTTATTTTGGTCTTCTATAATGATTTTATATGTAAATATATTGTAGATATCACATGAAGAAGTGAGATCCATGACAAACAAAAAAAATCTAAAGAACAAATAAGCAGATCCTAACCTACCATTTTGATTTCATCCAACGGTATAAATCAAACCAAAAAATAATAAAGGGAGAGCAAATTTGGCATTTTAGCTCATTTAATATAAAAACGCACTTTCCACCTTTTAAAAAAAAACAACATATCTTGCAAACGGTAAATCTTCAAGCTACGAAAAATACACCATCGCGACGAGAATTAAATCATCTTTCTATAGATATGCACTTTCATATACTTTGGACGATTTTTTTTTTTCAAAATTTCCGTTCAGAAAAATCCCACGGGATTCGTAAAAAAATAACTTGTGATTTGTTATTTTTAAAAAATCACAAGTGATTTGTAAAAATGAGTAAATCACTGTTTTGAGTTTTATACTTATGTCACAGCTTTTTAAGGGTAGATGTTTTTTATATGATTGTTGAAATAAGCTCTTGGAATCTCTTTATTAAAAAGTTGTATATTTTTATATAGAATTTCATGTGATTCTCTCTGATCCCTTGTGATTCATATAGAATCCCATGTGTTCCATAAAGATACTTGACAAGTATCTTTTATGTGATTCATACAGAATCTCATGGGATTCTGTATGAATCACATGGGTAATCTTTATGAAATACAAGTGATTCATCAAATAATCTCGTGGGATTCTGTATGGATCACATGAGATTTTATATGAATCACAAGGGATCAGAGAGAATCACATGAGATTCTGTATAAATCACATGGGATTTTCATTTTGCTTTATATAAACTGGAAGTACAAAATCTCTTGAGATTCTATTTTTGTTGTGTAATGTTATGAGAAAAATTCTTATTCACTTTGAATATATATTGTTTACTTTGAATATATAATGTTTGTTACTTATATTCTGTTTGATCACATGGGCAATCTATGTAAATCTCATGGGATTCTGTATAAATCCCATGGGATTCTGTATGAATCTCAAGGCATTCATTGTGAATCCCATGAGATTCTTTGGTGCATCACATGGGATTTTTTTAGTATTTTAGTATATGACAAATTGTCTCCAAAAAAAATATACACAACATTAAGAAAAACTAAACAAATATTACTACCTAATAAAAAAAGTTGAGTTATAAAAGCAAAAATGCCCTACAATCAATACCTCATTTCTCCTTGTCATGTCTTCCATATTTAAACCCATCTTCATCTTTTATAAACAAAAACACACACTAAAACACCTACAAAAACACACACTTATAAAAGCAAAAATCCTCTACAATCTCAAGGGATTCTGTATGAAATCACATGGGATTCTGTATGATTTATCTTGTCGATAAATCACAAAGGATTCTGTATGAAATCATATGGGATTCGGTATGAATCTCAAGGGATTCATTGTGAATCCCATGAGATTCTTTGGGAACCTAAACACCCTCTAGATTTCTTTTTACCAGCATCAACTATCAAGTAAGTTATGTTATAAGTTAAAAAAAATAAAAATAAAAAATGCTACAACCAATGATTGGTACATGATCAACTCAAGATAAAATCACATCTGATCCATGGCCTCATTTACCATCTTCAAATAAACAAAATTGATACACAAAATCAAATAGCTATATTCATCAACCTATTACATGATTTGAACAGTACCCTGTCACCATTGGCTGTCGTCTCCGTCGTTCGGCCGCCACCACTATATCCCTATCGATACCCCGTCACCAACAATAACCCCACCAACTCTATTACATTCGAAACCCTAATCACTCGATTAACACTTTTAGTTTATTGTTGTGATGAGATTGAACATAAACGAGTGATTAGTAAGGGCTTCCGAGCAAATCCCCTCAATCAATTGTTAAAAATACTCACTAAAACTCAAATCCTCAATTTCTTGATAAAAAGCTTAAAAATCAATTTAGTGATTTAAATCTAGCCACCAGGTTTGTTCTTGTCACCGCCGGATCTGTTGTCGCCAGATCTGTTACCGCCAAATCTATTGGTGGTAGTGGTTGATTTAAGGGAAGTACGTATTTTGTTATTGGGGAATAGGGAGTGTTGGGATAATATTATAAAAGTGCCCTTTAATAATTAATTATATTAAAATAAAGATTAATCTAGACCTTTAGATTTAAAATAGATTTTTTTAACATAATTTAAAATAAATGAATGGTTGAGATTTTGTTATTTGTTCTTTAGATAAATGTTAACTTTTCTCATCAGATGAATTCTTATGAAGTCAGCGGTTTTAAAGTGATGGTAACACTTTTGTTTGGGTCTCACTTGGGCTCAAATCACCGGCCCATTGGTTGCACGTTCCTCTCAATCAGTCAATCTTATCCAATAAGGAACATGACGTGCAGCTTTAGAATTGGTAAGTTTCGCATCTTTTATGTAACAAGAGAAAGTACGAAAATTAATTCTTTTATTTATTAACAAGTGAGCTTAAATTTTGCTCAAAAAAACAAGTGAGCTCAATTTTTAAATCGAACCTCCTGATTGATTAATACAAGACAAAATTAAACAGTTTATTTATTTTACTTATTATTATTATTATTATTATTATTATTATAACATCACTTTATTATTATTATTTTTTTTTTGAATAAAAATTAAATTTATTTTAGTCAATTTTAAAAAATGCTAGTGAAGGAAAAAAAATGAAAATACACAAGGCGTGTAGATTTTTTTTTTTTTTTTTTTTTTTTTTTTTTTTTTTTTTAATTTCTTTGGGTTAAACAAATTTTGAACTTAGCTGCAAATAAATATTATATTTTGATTGTTTAATAAATTTACAGTCACCCCTAAACGTTTAAGTTTTAACAAAGGGCTAATAAAAAATATAACTTTATGAATGTAAGTGTAAACTCCTCAATTTTTATAATTTTAAAAAGTTTATATATTTAACAAAAACCCTAAATACTTTAGATTTTTTTATATAAACAACAACTACTACTTCTATAAAATTTTACCATTCAAAAAAAATATTATAATAACAATAAATATTATTAAATTAAATTGTAATTCTAAAAGCACAAACAACGCACGCTTACATGTTATTGAGCATATGTACGAGATTAAATATAACACATATAAGCATTTAAATTTAATGAACTTGAATTATGTTAAAATATCAAATTAAACTACTCAAACAATAAAATTATTAAACAAAATTGATCATATTTCAAAACCGAGCAAATATAGTTGAAATATTATTATTATTTATAGTCATTGTCCGAACCTATCCACGTTTAATAACATGTGTGTACACGGGTTAAACATTAGAATACAATTAAATAACGATAAATAATTTAATTGTAATACAAAAAATCTGTAGATACACGATATTATAAGTATCAAAATGAAAATACGGCTTATAACTACACACAAAACAAATTTATTTAAAATATAATTATTAGTTGTACTTATAGTCTGAACCCCGTGCGTGTAAGACATATACAAAACATTAAACAGTGTCAAATTCTTATATGCCCGTATATTATACTAAAATTTTAAAATAATTTTCACTAATCTGTAAATCCCGTGGTTAATATGGTAACAAATAAGTTTTTAAGAAAGAGAGATAACCAAAAGTCATACAATAACAACAACATACACAATACTACCAAAGCTAGATATGCAAAGGTAAAACTCAGAAAATATGGAATGCTTCTAGACAGGGTCGTCCCATTGATTTGGGGGGCCCTGTGCGAAATCACAAATGAGGCCTCCACAATCCAAGTCTCTCACCCTTTTTGTATGTGGCGCAAAGTTTGTCTGCTATTTTTTGTATGTGGCCCGGTTCAACTATGATAATATTTAACAAAGACACTAAAAATTCAAAACGTTTACATATAAAATTATAAATATTAATGGATGTATACTAAATTGGGGGCCTCTTACAAAGGGGAGCCCGGTGCGAATGCACCACTTGCACATGCTAATCGCCGTCACTGCTTCTAGATAACTAGGAGTCCTAAATACATTTTCAATTTCATGTCTAAACATGCATGACAATATCTAGTTGCATTTTGAGGCACATTTACTAACAAACTAATAAAACTAAGAATATGCGTAAATTAGTTATAGTTTTAGGCCTTCAATCATTTATCTTTTAAACTGTTTAGAAAAAAGCTTGCGTGTTATTTTATGTGATTAGCACAATTTGATACACATATACATATGCATATAAAATATGCAGCTTAATTCGAACTAATTTTCATCTATTTCTCTTGGGTAAGTTTTGGATCATGCTCATGCATGCTGATGAAAGTTTCTGTAATCAAGCTTAAAGCTTGCATCAATGTTGATCTCTTTACACAAGCCATAATAAATTGGTTAGTGTAAACTTGGAGCAAATACGATAGTGAAGTTTGCATCAATGTTTGCTTTCGGGTCAAAAATGAATAAAGCAAAAGTGCAAAACATTATTTGGTGTTGGTCACCAAAACTTGAACAATAAATGTTTGTGTTATTTGATTTTGACTGCAACAACTTTTAGTTTAATAACTATTAACTGGAGACAAAAACTCTATGAAGTATTGAAGTAACGTGCACGTTTTAAAAAAGAGGAGGGCTATATCCGTTCGAGTTTAAGTGACGACATTTTAAAATTCATGAATTAATCAAGCAAAAGGTTGAAAATCGATCATGATTAACCAAAGAAAAAAGGAAAAAATGTTGTAGCAATTGGAATTTGGATTGTTTTAAACATATTTACTCCGTAACTCATTTGGTTTTAGAGTTATCCGAGCGTGATAGACCGCACACCTTACCAAATCAAGGATCCGGGCCGGACCGAACATATTTCGGTCCAGTCCTCGGTTCACTATTTTTCTTATATTCGGTCATCGGTGTGGTCCGGTTCGATTTGGTCTTACGGACAACCGGCCTATGCTCTAGTGCACCTGACCGACGACCCGGACCTGGACTGCACATTTCGGTCCGGTTCTTTGAGCCGAATCTGTTTTCGGTCTGGTCCGATTTTGATCGGTCCAGTCTGGTTTTCGGACCGTGCTCCGGTGTCAGGTGCTAGTTTAAGAATGCTCAGTTTGACCTATGTGGTACGTAGACGCCCATAAAAGCTGATCCTAAATGGTCGAAAAGCTTTTGACCTTGTGATTTTGTCGTTGGATCTACACCTTCTTTCATACAGACTCCAAAGAATAAAACAGATCTGGATATACGCATTTTGTATTTGATATGTTTAAACTATAAGTTAACAAATTGATACATAATCTTAAAATAAGCATCATTACTAGTCATTTGCAACAATAAATGTATATGACAAATTCTTTACATTTTAGTTTGAACAATGTACAATAATGCCACCAATAACCACTTCTTTCCATTTTTTTTATTTTTTTTTTTAGCAAAACTTCTTTCTATATCTCAAACATAATTATAATTCATTTGTATTGATCATAATACCAAAAAGTACAGTGTTTGTTGGTCGTCATGTTTTAATGTTTTGAAAATTAGTTGTTAAGGACAACTCTAACGACTGCTATTAGCATTTGTCATAAAGTTAGATCTACCGCTAGAGGAATTTGAGTAACTTATAAAATAACAGCTTATTCAATATTTTATTTAAAGTACAATTAATCTGATATAAATTTTCTTTTAGCAAATAAAAGCATCACCCACATTAAGAAAATAAAAATTACTAAACGATTAAGACTGCCTAAAAGTGGAAGTTGGATCGAGTCACTGCACACTATCGTCGGTCAACATTGCCAAATCATTTACCGCATCATTGCCTTTAATGTAACTTTAATGCTTTTGATGCATGATTAGTTTATGATTACAAATTATCATCACCTTTTCAAGATTGAATATAAAAATATGGGATATAATAGATGGAAGCAATGAGAGTCCTAAAAACACTTGGCAGCACTTGGCAGCATCCTGATAGATTGTAAAATAAGTGGGTCCTTGCATCTATCAAGATGCTGCCAAGTGTTTTTAGGCCTCTTATTAAGCCTCCCATTAGTTTCATGTATCATATTCCAAAAAAACATTACTATAAAAATTTGTCTTTCTTTTACTGTATATGTTTTGGTCAAATCTTCCAAAACTAGCTTGTCTACGTATGGCTTGGGTCGTTGTAAAGTGTAAACTTGTAATAACTTAAACTTTCAGCTTCTTTAAAGAAAGATAACATTTTTAGGGTGCGTTTAATTAGGGGAAAAAAACTCTTCGTTTTTCATAAAATGTTTTGTTAAAGACAAAGAAAACAGATCGTGTTCAAATAAGTGTTTTCCAACAAAATGTTTTGCAAAACACAAAATCCTCTATTTCCTAACTTAACAAGAAAAATTACAAAACAAATTTTAGTTATTTTCCTTGTTTTCCTTTTTAACCCACAACCTTCCCTCTCCTTTTTCAAAATAGAATATGCAAACATCAACTAAACGCGTTTTCTATATTTTCAAGTGTTTTGTAGAGATAATTTTCCCTTCCAAATATTTACAAAACTAGAGATAGAAAACAAGAGAATTCTTTCATCAATTAAACGCACCTTAGTGTTTGGTTATCAAAACTGATTTTGTGTATCTAATAATCCTTTTAACTAGATGAACAACTTTGTAAAGCAGTTGAAATTTGTTTATTTCCTTTTGCTTTTAGGCACTTTATAAGTACTTACTTATAAACAGACGCGTAAACAAAACCAAATAAAAAAGCAATCCATAATCTGAATACAAAAATGAAATGTAGCTATTTAGAACCCAAGTTAGACATATGCATATCCATAATGAAATGCTGAGAAACAACTTGTTGCATGATAGAAATTAGCACCGAAATATATTGAAAATAATTATTCTGTTGAATATAAACAAATTTAATTTGATGAAAGATATGATGTGAAATGAACTTGAATTATATAGCGGCTCCACAAACACATGATGATAGTCGTTTATTGTATTATACAGCAAATTGTATTCCTCAAACAAGAAAATTTGGGACCTCCACCTCTCAATGATATTTGATGAAGTCACTCTTTTAATTTTAATATAATGTGAATAAAAACAACATTTCTTTATAATATAATATCACAAATGTTAAACATATAACAAAAATCTTTTTCTGGTATTATAACTTTAAATATCCTATATATGGGTTCTATCTTTAACAATGTCTTTAGTGGCCAACACAAATCCCAGAAACCTAATTTTTTTTAAGCTAATACTGTATCTTAGGTATCAATTAGTTTATTCACTTATGTTATGTGCTCATGCATATAATCAAAACAAATTTAGTGATTCTTTTTTTTGTAATTACAAGATAAAATATACATAAACATATAGCAAGAAAGATTATTATATACACCACTTAAGGAAATAAGTATATAGTATTAATTGTACTTTGAAACTTGATTTAAAGTATAGAATATTTGGTTTAGATTAAGCTTGTACAATTTTATCTTCCATAGATATGGAACTCTTACAATGAGCAATAGCAGCTTGAATGGCAGCATGCAACTCTTCCATTGTGCTATCACTTGTTGTGCTCATGGCTGGACTTATAGTTCCTGAAGCAAGAAGTACTCCACTATTTGCTGGAGATGTTCTCATCGAAGCTGGAGCTGTTCTCATTTCCACTGGAAAGCTACTTCTTCTAGAGCTCACCAAGTTGCCAGAAAACGAATGTGGCTGTCGATTAAACTCGTTATTATTCGACTTCTTAGCCTTTTGAAATGATAACAATGGCCTCACCATTTTCATGTACCTTTTGATGAGTTGAGCCACTTCTAGTTTGAGTTTCTTTTTTGAGTTGTTGTTTCTTTCTTTTTCTTGCTCTTGATTTGCATGATGATCACTTTGTTTATCATCAAGTGAACCTTTTTTCGCTTTGGGGCGGTTAAAGATTGAGAAAGATTTGGACTTTGGTCTTGTTTGATTCATGGCATTCTTGTTTGGTAAGTTGAAATCTGAGAAGGTGTTCCTTTGGTGATAATGGAAGCTAGTGTTTCCAATAGGGTTATGTTGGTCTTTTAAGATATCTTTCATGGGTAGGGTAAAACTGTCCACTGAAGTTGTGGACGAACGAGGCGATATAGGAAGATGAGAGAGGAGATGAAGAGGGAGAAGGTGACCATGAAAGAAGATATCATCCGCGGGAGATAGGTCAATGGCGGTCAAGGGTTCAGATGGTGGTGTAGTGGTAGTACTATTGTAGTTGTCATTGTTAGTATTATTAAAAGTGTACTTATGACCATTTTGAGTGGATTTTTGTGGTGGATGAGGGTGGAGAGAGATGGTGAATGAGAATTCATGGGTGGGCGAAGCAGATGCTGATGGCGGCGTTGATGTGGCAGCAGTGATTGACGGTTGAGATATGCTGTGGTCCTTGTGGATAGTTTCTTGTAGTATTGCTTCTTGTTTCTTCATGTAACTCTGCTCATTTGTTTCTATATTATCTCTCATATTTACAACTTCCATGCTTAGGCTTTTTTAGTGTTTGATCAATATATGATCACCAATACAAAAGGGATAAGGAAAGAGAGACGTGTGTGAGTGTGTGTGTTGGCAGAGAGAATGAGAACAAGTATAGTTTGGTGCAGAATACATGAGTTTTTGTCCATATAAGAAAAGGGTGTGGTGGATTGAAGGCCATGAGACAAAGGGATCTAATCAAAAATTGATCATAAAAAAACATGTTATGTCCTTTTCAATATTACAGCTATAATAATAAGAAAATATATTACATGAAAATAACGAGTTTCATTCTCTTGTACTTTAACTAAATGGTGCCGTTAAAAATAAAAACCGTTTATACATGACTTACATAGTTACATTGCATTTGTAATTATTCAAGCACACATAGAAGAGGACACCAAGTATACTGTTTGTTGTGCATCTAATCTGAGAAAAGGCAGCATCGTACTTCAATAATAATATTGTTTACGTTAAGTATCTTTGTCACAAGTTTCTATTTTGAAATCCACTTTGAGATGACTGTGAATCTTGTTTTCATTCTATTTTTCAATTATTCAACTTATTTTACATAGGATTTCGAGTAGTCCAACCTTCTGACACTAACACATATTCGTTTTTAAAAACGAATCTACAATTGTTTTTTATTACCTTTGATGTTTTGGTTATCGTGCTTGTATATTTTCATACATAATTGTTATTTTGGGGTTTTAAAGTGAAAGAAATGATTGTAACAAAATTATGACGTCACTTTTTGTTAGGGAATTTGATCCCTCTGTGCAGCCTTTGAGGCTCCTACGTAAACATACACAAAGTCTATTAGGTCACGTATAATAAGCACCAATCGAAAGCGATGGAACCAACAACAAACTTACTATAACTGGCAAGGATAGACAATACTAACACGTAACAAATACGGAAAGACAACACAGAGATTTACATGGTTCGACTAGTCACGAGGAGAGTAGCCTACGTCCATGGGCGAAAGGTACTCTTTTATGTTATTACAAATGTACAGGTTTACAAGGTTAAAACCCAAAAGGAAACCGATTCCCTTTTGATGGAGAATGGTAGGGTAACAATCAAAATTTTACAACAGTTAAACATAAATCATGCAGCGGAAGACAATAAACCTATCAGAGTTTTCTAGAGCCAGCAATCATATACGTGTATAGCTAACCAAAATAAAACACACAACAATTGCGTACCTGTTTGTTTCTGTGGGAGATCAACACGAACGTAGAGTCTAAAGCAAGACTCCTCACGGATTAGCACATAGCCCTTAAACAATTTGCAGTACGGCGCTAGTAGTTGATCCAAACAGCAGCAACAACACACGAGATCAAATCAGGAACACAAGAACAAATTAAAACAATTTGTGTGTTTTGGGGAGTTCGTCCGTGCGTCCAAAGAGAGGAGGGAGCGAGAGTTTTTGGTGAATTGTAATCAATAATAAACACTACAATTATCTTTATATTTATAGGGCTTAAAAGATAATTAATAAATTTAAAATGTGATAACTAACAAAGTAAATAACAAGATCATTACTTGAACTTAATTTTAAATGTAGCCAGCCTCACATGGGACCCACAATGGGTTCACGCCCCTTGTTGGCTTCCTAACCCGTTCTCTCTTAAACTTAATTTATCCAATTAATTAAGCACAACTCTTTTTTATTTAATGGATCATTTATATATTACAATAAATATATAAAACTACAATCTTGAACTATTATGTGTGACCCCAATGGATCATATATTAATGACAATATTTAATTCCCGTTATATCATGTACATAATCCTACAAACTCTCACTTGGACATGGTATAACGTCAAGTAATTAAATACCGAGCATACAAGCGTCTAGCGACGGTCCTGCTTGCCTCCAAAAAATATATGATTTGTTCATCCGTTGATAGAACCAAACAACTATCATTAACTCTTAATGATTTATGATTTTAATACTCTTATTCCTTTGTTCCAATACATGTTAATTTGAGACATGAATTAAGCAATCTCAAATCGCTAACATCTGTTTCTCGATCACGAACAATTGATATACATATACTAAAGTAAGTTACAACAACAGTTTAATCTCTACTCCAGTCACGACCATGAATCAAACAATCATCGAGTGACCAACAGTAATATCATTCTCTTCAAAAGAGGAACAAATCCCTTTGTATATCTAACCTGCGATGCACAACTCGTAGACCCAAAACATATCGGGATAACATTTTGTTAAAAAGGCGTTGGACATGCATCAAAGCCTACTCCTCGAACAATACAAAAGCACTATATATCAAAAGTCTAAGGATACTCAAGAATACAAACCATAAACGTGACTCACTTATTGACAAACATCCATGTCGTGACGTCTCATATGGGTCGTCCAATATTTATCTCCATGAATACATATGAACTTTAGCCACAAGAAGTAAATCATTTGTTTAAAAACAAACGAACACCCATTAGTATTCATATTAGTCTTAGTTCATATTGTGCCCAAACAATACTATCAACTATGGAGTTTAGAATAAACTTGTTACTGGGTAAAACGTGCAAATATAGAACACAAAAACATAAAGGAAGAAATAAACTTTAATACTAAATTGCATCAGTTCCAATATCCCAAATACATAAATAAAACTTATGGCAAATCTAGATCAACATAACTAAGTCTCATTCCATTAACATGCAGCTCATGTTTTTTCACGGGGTAATGCCTTTGTTAGGGGAACAGCAGTATTGTTATTGGTGCGGATTTCATCAACTTCTACATCTCCTCTTTCAACTCCCTCACGAATGTAATGATGCATTCAAAGGATATGTTGACTGCCTCCTCGTACTATGATATCATTTGCAAGTAGGATTGCAGTTGAATTATCACAATACATTTTCATAAGGTTTTCAATACTTGGTACAACACCAAGCTTCTCTATGAATTTCTTCATCCAGTAAGCTACTTACGCAGCTTCTAAGACAACGATGTATTCCGCTTCTGTACATGACATTGCTACGGTATTTTGTTTCAAGATCCTTCACGCTACCGCTCCACTATTCATAATAAAAATGTTACCTAATTGATATTTGGTATCATCTCGATCAGTCTGGAATGCAGCATTTGTAACACTCCCTGTCTCGTATTGCAGCGGAAGCTAAACAAGCGTATTACTTCATAGCACAATGTACAGTACAGGAAACGACTCTAAATGAAATGTTTTGAAAACAATTTATCATTCGATTAATACATAATATCAGAGTTTATTACAAAAGAGGTCCCATAGGTTTATATAACATAAAAAAGTACAATATAATGTGTGGAAAACTAGAATGGGGGGTTGAATAGTTTTCCCCTCTTTTTCATTTTATAAAATGTTTGTTTGAAAAATCTTCAATTAGAGTTTATTATGAAGACAATATATAATTAATATGATTAATTATATATGTGTACTTTTGAGTTTGTTTTCAAAACTTAGTTTTATGAATAAAGCTTTGGTTGATCTATATGTGAATATGTTTTCCTTTTGAAATCTTAAAACGTTTTGTATCAAATCATCTATTAAGTTAAACTCAATATGAGGAGTGTGAATAATAATGTAGTCGATCATATCATATAATTATGCACATCATCACAATATTAACTTGCAACTATAACACAATCAATCATCATGACAATATAAGCAACACCCAACACATATATGCAAGCATAGATATAAAGCGATAAATGCAAGAGTAAATGTAAAGAGATAAGAGAAAGAAGATGCAAACCGGACACGATGATTTATAGTGGTTCGGCTACAAGGTCTCCTTCCTTGCCCTACTCCACTCCCCGAGTCACCTACTCGAGAGTTTTCTTCACTACTCAACAAGCTCCCTTTTGGCGGAGAAAACCTTACACAACGTTGCTTACATTATTTAACGACACTAAGCTAAATGTCGGGTTCTAATAGTAGCTAGAACCAATCTCACGACACGACTTCAATCACTACACGACTTCTTCACGACTTCACGACTTCTTCATGACTTCACAACTTCACAACATCTTCACTACTTCACAACTTCATGACTTCTTCACTACTTCACACCTTCATGACTTCTTCACTACTTCACAACTTCATGACTTCATGACTCATTACTAAGTAAGATCATCTTGATCTACTTATTACATATACTTACACAACTTGTTTCTGCATCTTCACATCAATACTAACTAGACTCTAATACTTCTTTGACTTGATGATAAGAAGTATTCTTCTCTTGCACTTTGAATGGTAGAGGATTGGATCACTTGAAACAAAGATTAATAATCTTATGATCAAAGGGTTTTAGAAGATGTTTAGAGAGATTTAGATCTGAAAATTTTCGTGCAAAGGTTGGGAAAAATACCAGAATTAAGGTGGTATTTATAGGAGAAAAATTCTGACATTTTCTGACCCAGGAGCGTGGCCGGTCCCCTTAATTGTAGCCGGCCCCCTTAAAATTAAGGGGGCCGCCCAGCTGTAACGGCCAAAAAGCTTGTCTTTTAGTGGGGAAAATTTATTTGGTGAAAAACTAACTGATTTTGGTTAAGAATTTGAATTCATATATTTAGTATGATTAAAACCTTTTTTTTTTATTACCAAAAGTTTTTTTTCAAAAATATATAATATGTTTATATAATTAAATAAACTTTGTGATAATTAATTAAATACCCCTTTGATCATGAGATGTATTAAACACTTGTTTATTCATACCTTAAGTGATTGTTGAATCATACTCGAGACGTTGACGTATGAATGCATAGATGATTTGTGTTTACAAGTAACTTAAACACTTTACGTTATGTATTGTAACTTACATCTTTGTCATCATCAAAACATGAAGAAGATGTTTAGATTAAATATCGTAATATAAATATCCTAATATTTATGCCAACATAATGTTTTGAGTTTATCGAATGATAAAGATTCATAGTCTTCTAAATATCCGTGCGCCTTTAGTGCGTGCCAATTATTACCTTAAGGACCTGAGATAAAATATGCCAAAAAGTCAATACAATGGTTGAGTGAATTCATAGGTTTATAGAAATGGACAATTGGTTATCGAGAGACAATTGTGTAACTCACAATAGTCATAAAACGAATATTATTGCACTAAGCATGCAACCAATGCGTTAATACATATCAATAAAATTGATATAATAGTTTGCCCTAATAGGTATTTTGTTATATACCTCTAAATTCAAATATAGCAAGTCTGGTTGCCAATCGGGTCAACCTGGCGGGATTCGTCAATCCTATAGCCCTATTCACTATATTCGCGCTTACATTTAAGTAACTAATGGTTCATGATAAACAAGGATTTTCTGGCAATGGTTACTTAGGCAATAATATATTCAGATAACATACAGTTTGCAAATAATTTTCCGTAGTAAAAATTTTAGCATGTATCTCCCCCAAGGAGTTTATTAAACAGTTAAATAAAAATTGGGGCTATGAACTCACCGTAATGATAAGCAGTAGATTGTTGGAAAATTTAGTGCACTTGAGGGATGAGTTCACACCTGGTAATGGGTTTGGAGGTACGGAGTGTACACCCATTTGGTCCATGAACACCCTGACTCAATTGTGGTTATACTAGTAGACTCTGCTGCTCTGCTGCATTCTAAAGTGAAAGAAATGATTGTAACAAAATTATGACGTCACTTTTTGTTAGGGAATTTGATCCCTCTGTGCAGCCTTTGAGGCTCCTACTTAAACATACACAAAGTCTATTAGGTCACGTATAATAAGCACCAATCGAAAGCGATGGAACCAACAACAAACTTACTATAACTGGCAAGGATAGAAAATACTAACACGTAACAAATACGGAAGCACAACACAGAGATTTACATGGTTCGACTAGTCACGAGGAGAGTAGCCTACGTCCATGGGCGAAAGGTACTCTTTTATGTTATTACAAATGTACAGGTTTACAAGGTTAAAACCCAAAAGGAAACCGATTCCCTTTTGATGGAGAATGGTAGGGTAACAATCAAAATTTTACAACAGTTAAAATCATGCAGCCGAAGACAATAAACCTATCAGAGTTTTCTAGAGCCACCAATCATATACGTGTATAGCTAACCAAAATAAAACACACAACAATTGCGTACCTGTTTGTTTCCGTGGGAGATCAACACGAACGTAGAGTCTAAAGCAAGACTCCTCACGAATTAGCACATAGCCCTTAAACGATTTGCAGTACGGTGCTAGTAGTTGATCCAAACAGCAGCAACAACACACGAGATCAAATAAGGAACACACGAACAAACTAAAACATTTCGTGTGTTTTGGGGAGTTCGTCCGTGCGTCCAAAGAGAGGAGGGAGCGAGAGTTTTTTGTGAATTGTAATCAATAATAAACACTACAATTATCTTTATATTTATAGGGCTTAAAAGATAATTAATAAATTTAAAATGTGATAACTAACAAAGTAAATAACAAGATCACTACTTGATTTAAAAAGATACTTACCTTTTTAATCAAGTCAAAGACCAAAGCCTGGCCTGGTCCACCTCTAAGGTGGCCAGCCTCACATGGGACCCATAATGGGTTCACGCCCCTTGTTGGCTTCCTAACCCGTTCTCTCTTAAACTTAATTTATCCAATTAATTAAGCACAACTCTCTTTTGTTTAATGGATCATTTATATATTACAATAAATATATAAAACTACAATCTTGAACTATTATGTGTGACCCCAATGGATCATAAATTAATGACAATATTTAATTCACGTTATTTCATGTACATAATCCTACAAACTCTCACTTGGACATGGTATAACGTCAAGTAATTAAATACCGAGCATACAAGCGTCTAGCGACTGTCCTGCTTGCCTCCAAAAAATATACGATTTGTTCATCCGTTGATAGAACCAAACAACTATCATTAACTCTTAATGATTTATGATTTTAATACTCTTATTCCTTTGTTCCAATACATGTTAATTTGAGACATGAATTAAGCAATCTCAAATCGCTAACATCTGTTTCTCGATAACGAACAATTGATATACATATACTAAAGTAAGTTACAACAATAGTTTAATCTCTACTCCAGTCACGACCATGAATCAAACAATCATCGAGTGACCAACAGTAATATCATTCCCTTCAAAAGAGGAACAAATCCCTTTGTATATCTACCCTGCGATGCACGACTCGTAGACCCAAAACATATCGGGATAACATTTTGTTAACAAGGCGTTGGACATGCATCAAAGCCTACTCCTCGAACAACACAAAAGCACTATATATCAAAAGTCTAAGGATACTCAAGAATACAAACCATAAACGTGATTCACTTATTGACAAACATCCATGTCGTGACGTCTCATATGGGTCATCCAATATTTATCTCCATGAATACATATGAACTTTAGCCACAACAAGTAAATCATTTGTTTAAAAACAAACGAACACCCATTAGTGTTCACATTAGTCTTAATTCGTATTGTGCCCAAACAATACGATTGACTATGGAGTTTAGAATAAACTTGTTACTGGGTAAAACATGCAAATATAGAATACAAAAACATAAAGGAAGAAATAAACTTTAATACTAAATTGCATCCGTTCCAATATCCCAAATACATAAATAAAACTTATGGCAAATCTAGATCAACATAACTAAGTCCCATTCCATTAACATGCAGCTCATGTTTTTTCACGGGGTAATGCCTTTGTTAGGAGCAGTATTGTTATCGGTGTGGATTTTATCAACCTCTACATCTCCTCTTTCAACTCCCTCACGAATGTAATGATGCATTCAAAGGATATGTTGACTGCCTCCTCGTACTATGATATCATTTGCAAGTAGGATTGCAGTTGAATTATCACAATACATTTTCATAGGGTTTTCAATACTTGGTACAACACCAAGCTTCTCTATGAATTTCTTCATCCAGTAAGCTACTTACGCAGCTTCTAAGACAACGATGTATTCCACTTCTGTACATGACATTAATACGGTATTTTGCTTCAAGATCCTTCACGTTACCGCTCCACCATTCATAACAAAAATGTTACCTAATTGATATTTGGTATCATCTCGATCAGTCTGGAATGCAGCATTTGTAACACCCCCTGTCTCGTGTAGCAGCGGAAGCTAAACAAGGGTATTACTTCATAGCACAATGTACAAGTACAGGAAACGACTCTAAATGAAATGTTTTGAAAACAATTTATCCTTCGATTAATACATAATATCAGAGTTTATTACAAAAGAGGTCCCATAGGTTTATATAACATAAAAAAGTACAACATAATGTTTTGAGTTTATCGAATGATAAAGATTCATAGTCTTCTAAATATCCGTGCGCCTTCGGTGCGTGCCAATTATTACCTTGAGGACCTGAGATAAAACATGCCAAAAAGTCAACAAAATGGTTGAGTGAATTCATAGGTTTATAGAAATGGACAATTGGTTATCGAGAGACAATTGTGTAACTCACAATAGTCATAACACGAATATTATTGCACTAAGCTCATGCAACCAATGCGTTAATACATATCAATAAATTGATATAATAGTTTGCCCTAATAGGTATTTTGCTATATACCTCTAAATTCAAATATAGCACGTCTGGTTGCCAATCGAGTCAACCTAGCGGGATTCGTCAATCCTATAGCCCTATTCACTATATTCGCGCTTACATTTAAGTAACTAATGGTTCATGATAAACAAGGATTTTCTGGCAATGGGTACTTAGGCAATAATATATTCAGATAACATACAGTTTGCAAATAATTTTTCATAGTAAAAATTTTAGCATGTATCTCCCTCAAGGAGTTTATAAAACAGTTAAATAAAAATTGGGGCTATGAACTCACCGTAATGATAAGCAGCAGATTACAACGATATAAAGTGTATATCGAGAAGTCGCGAGCTTTAACGATAACCTAAAAATATAGTAGCCGCGTCTTAGATATATATAGCAAGAAAGTACAAAATAACTTTTATAAAAGTATTTATATACTTTTGACATTGTACACATTTTTGTAAGTTTACAAAAATGTATAAGTTTAGTATGATAACACGCCCTATTTATAAGTTATCCTAGGGTCGGGTTTATACAACTTTTAATAATTCACTTATTCTGTAAATTATTACATCTAAGTTATATTTAACCTTATAGAAAGGAAAGTGAGTTGATTTCCCGATAGTGGGTCCTATCACTTCGATTTTTCTTATAAAAGTGGTCAAATATTTTTAAATACTACTAATCGTTATCCTTAAGTTTTTATATAAAACTAATTTCTAATAACTTATTATTTCTAAATCATATAGTGTTATGTCTATTTTCATATATTTGAAGAAATATATTAATGTTTTTATAAAAGAAACTATAGGTCTTGTTGTTTTAAAAACTTTTATAAAATATGTCAAATACTAGTAAATACTTATAATTCACTTCAGAAATTCTGGCAGTCAACTACAGTCTCATGAAAACGACAATAAGTTGAGTTCTACAACTCCGTTTTACGCAAGGTTTGCGGCTACGTTTAAGTTTATGTGTGTCCTACAACTTTTATTATTTGAGTAACAGAAGGTTATATGCAAAATTTTAGAGTTTTTGGCCAATACTTTTTAGTGTGCAGATTTTGACACCTTTTACCATTTTTGCTCTAGTTTACTCATCGGGATGAGATACGAGATGCACCACCCGGCAAAATGACCATAAGACATAGCTCTATAATCCTATATATTTGTATAAAGCTCAAGATTCACTGAGATAATCAGTTTATTCATTCTTTTGGCCTCTTCTAATTTCCAATTTCATAATTCATACCTGGGGCTTGTTTTTGCTTATTTTCATGTTATAAATCACATGTACAATGTCAAATACTTACATAATCATATAAACATCATAAAAATAAAAAAAGTACAGAAGTTACTTACAACCATATTGAATGAAAAACATAAAAATAAACATAAATCTTACAAGGATTAGGATGAAAAGTTACAAGAACAATCAATCCTAAACCTTTCTAATCTTCAACCCTTGACTTTAATCTTCAACCCAACTTGATTTCAACCTTATAAGAACCCTTTAACTCAGCCCTAATCACCTTGTATATCTCTTAATCCAACCATGGAATCACCAAAACAACATAAGGACTAGTTATACCTTCCTTATACCTTCATCTTTTATGTAATACTTGAAGCTAGAATCAAACTATGGATGGTGTTTGCGATTTAGGAGTGTATGGTACAAGGAGAGGGAAAGGTTAGAGAGGTGGAAAATTATGAGTAGTTTGCATGTGTTTAAGGGTGGTTTTGTGTTTATATATCCATGGTTTAGACACGTGTAATCTTTTGGTGCAAGATGAGTTAGCATAAGGCCATGTGGCCTTGCTAGCTCTAGGAAAATGCTGTAACACCCCCAACTCAAATATGGCAGCTATCGTGCTGGGGGTATTACGAAAATAGAAACCAGGCACATTTATAGTAAACGACCACAACTCGGGACGTTTGAAATGTGACCAAAACATATCATTCGATTTACAAACCGTTTAGAGTACAAGTACTCTTTAGTCAAAGTTGCAGCGGAAAAGTAAATAGAGTTTGCAGCGGAAAAATAAACAAAGTATAGCAGCGGAAATGTAAAAGACACAAAAGGTTTGACGAATGACATGTAAAAATAGGGTAGTAAAGTAGTTAAGCTGCCGTGACAGAATACCACTCCAGCCAATGCCACTCCTCCACGCCCATTATATCATCATGCCAAGCTAAACATCATTACCTGAAAATACATGCTTAAAAAGTCAACACAAAGGTTGAGTGTAATCCATAGGTTTAAAATATAAAGTTGAGCACAAGGTTTAATCATAAGATATGAGCAACATATGCTAATATCGGGTAATCAAGATAACAACCAATGTATAGAGGCATCCCTGTGCATATAACATTGTTGATGATGCTAAGCTCATGACACGCAAACGTTAACCACAATCATAATATCAATATAACCGCGGAATTTCATAGTATAACAATGCCCTCAAGGTCGAGCACTTGCCATTTACTCGACAAATCGAATATAGTACACCACAATTTGCCTATCTAGCAAAAGGAGTGGGAGGGTCAATTCCTATAGCGCTATATCCCTATATTCGCGTTCACTCGCAAGTGATTAATGGTTCATGATCTGAGGGTCTTGCATAGGCAAGGCAGAGCTACTTAGCACATCGTCAGGAAAGCATACCAATCAGGAAAGCATACCAAAAATACTTGTGCTCAGAAAACATTTAAAGCATGTATCTCACCCCATGGGTTTATAAACATTTAAAAGATAAAAAGTGGGGCTATGAATCACACCTTAACAACAGCAGGTAACGAGATATATATGTCAACCAAACAAATACGCCTCACAGCAGACAATCCTCAGCACAACCTAATCATATAAATATCATAACTCAGCAATAGTACTCGAATACTTTAATAGTTAATGCTTGAATGAAGTTTTATAAAAGATGATGGCGTTTGAAAGAAAACATTTTCCAAAAGTAGTCTCGTGTGGAAGAAAGATAGAAAAGAACAAGTCGGCGAACCTTAAAACATATGAGAAAACAACAAAGACTCGAAGAATACTCGTCAAAAGAAAGGAAGAACAGAAAAGAATAAAAGACACGAATAGATAAAGACAACAATTCCTAATAGTCTCGGTATTACCCATTTCCCAAAATATATTAAGATTATATTTGATAAAGTATAGTAAAGATAATAATTAATTTTAGTAAATTTCGGCATGACCTGCCCGTTTATAAAGCATTTCCCGAGTCATCGACTCTTTTAAATACAAATAACGTTAATAATAATATAAGTGTAGATATTAATATGATTGGATATATCATTCACGTTGTCCATTAGTTGTTCAGGTTTATCGACCATTTCGTATAGTTCGGGTTCCAGGTACGTTAAGATCTTTAAGGGCCTAACGTACCCTACCGTCTCGTGTACCAAAGGGTCCATAAGTCCAAATAACCATAGCCGCAAATCCAATACGTCCAATACAAGTTCACAAGTCATAATCACAAATCTCAAGTGCGGATCCCAATCCGTTATTCAAATTAAAGTAACTTTAACAATTTACATTTTAAATTTCATAGTTATTATTCCGTATTAATATTTACCGTTTAACCGTTTAAAACTAATAATAATAATAATAATAATAATAATAATAATAATAATAATAATAATAATAATAATAATAATAATAATAATAATAATAATAATAATAATAATAATAATAGGTTAATAATAATAATAATAACCATCCGAGACCAAATCCCATATCCTTATCACAACAACAATCCCATATCCTCGCCTCAACCAATTTACCAAACCAAAACCTAGTCCTAAACCTATTCGGCTAATCCCATAAACCATAACCAAAATCCAATTCGCATAACACTTCGGCTACCCAAATCACAATCCAAACCAAATATACCAACATCAATAACCACAACAAAATAATAATAAGAATACACCCCCACCACCACCACCATGGCTCGGTGGTGGTGGTGTGGGCTGCCGAAACACAACCAAGCCAAACGGACCATAAATAATCACTAAACAACCAAAAATATTACTCCCTTCGTCACCCTATTCGAACCGAACACAAATATAACACAAATCTCACCGAGTCAACCGAGTTGACTCGGTGAGTCAACCGAGTCGCGACACAAAACGAACCAAGACCAAAACCACACGAGTTTAAACCATTTAAACATTACATTAAATCGTTTTTATTAAAAGTAAAATCAAAACATTCGGTTTTATAATAAATAACGAAATTAGGGTTTCGTTTTTAATGGGTTTTTATTAATGAAAACGCGTGAAAAAGGGTGGGAAAGGCTCGTATACCAAAAGGTCTCGTCGGAAAATGAGGTGGCCGGAAAAAGGACGAAAGTCGATTCTTTCTTTTGGGTTTTGGGGGCGCGTGAGTGGGTTTTAGGGTAAACGGTTTGCGGGGATGAGTCGGGGGTGTCCCGATCTATGAATATGGGTAGGTGGTGTTAGTGGGTTTGGCCGGAAAAATCTCCGGTGGCCGGAATCCTGACCGGCGGTGGGGGTTCCTTTTGGCCGGCGGTGTAGAGAGAGAAAGAGGGAGAGAGAAAGTGATTTTGTGTGTGTTTTTATTTTGGTAAATGAGGGTGGAAGTAAAATGGGTGGGTATTTATAGTTATAAGGTTTAGGGTAGTTTTTAATTTAATAAAGTGGAGGGTGATTATTATAAATAAACTCCAAGGACTAGTCTCGCCAATAAGTTAAACTTTTTATAAAAATGGTTCGGGACTCGAATGACATAGCAAACGGACTCGAAAAATTACGAAAATTGCGCCATCGTTCACGAAATAGTTTTCCAATAAAATCNGAAAAGTCACCAGTTTCTGGGTTTGGGGTTTGAAGGCCGGCGGGTAGAGAGAGAGAGAAGAGAGAGAGAGTTTTGGTGTGTGTGTGTTTTTGTGTTTGTTAAAAAAGGAAAAGATAAATATGGGTGGGTATTTATAGGGTAAGGTTTAGGGTGGGTTTTTAATTTAATAAAGTGGAGGGTGATTATTATAAATAAACTCCAAGGACTAGTCTCGCCAATAAGTTAAACTTTTTACAAAAACAGTTCGGGACTCGAATGACATAGCAAACGGACTCGAAAAATTACGAAAATTGCGCCATCGTTCACGAAATAGTTTTTCCAATAAAATCAAGCATAAACTTTAGAGTTTTTCTCAAACTCAAAATAAATCAAATAATTTGGCAAATGAAACAAATTCGAGTTTTTCTAGGTTGTGCTGAGTAAGTCTAGGAATAAATCATCGTTCCTAATATATCTCACGCTCCTCAATCCAATTTAACATGCTTTAAAGTTTTAAAACATTTCAGGCTCTAAAAATAGAAGTTTGGCTAGGATTAGGTTTTAGGAAAAATACCAGGTGTTACATAACATACATCATATTTAGAAATCCGTCCCGGATTTAGTCTAGGTCACTAGTCCCGGTTT